>JBCEWC010001334.1:0-42122 GCA_038996855.1 Solanum aculeatissimum
TCTACTGTACCTAAAGGTGCAGCTTCATTAACGAGAATGTTAGATCTTTCAAATGAATCTAATGCTGAACTTACAGCTACTAAATCTGCTGATCAGAGGGTTTCTGCTGGAAAAGATGATGTCACTGAAAGTTCTGATGTGCATAAGGAATCCACATCGCGTCTGGTTCATTCGCCTCGACAGGATGCTTCTAAAGCTAATGAAAAAATACAGAAGAGATCTATTCCCGCAGAAGATCTTGATAGACTGAATAAACGCCGAAAAGGTGAGATTGATGGTAGAGATATTGATTGTGGTGATGCTCGTTCATCGGAGAAAGAGCGGTTAGTAGATGCACGACTTGCAGATAAACTTCATCCAGCAGATTATGATAAACATGGTTCTGATGATCAAATATTGAACCGAGCCTCTGAAAAGCCTCTTGATAGATCAAAAGATAAGGGTGGTGAAAGACCTGAGAGAGACCCCAGAGAACGAGGGGACCGTCCTGATAGGTCTCGCGGGGATGATGCATTTGAAAAATCAAGAGATAGGTCAACTGAGCGGCATGGAAGAGAACGTTCAATTGAGAGAGTACATGAGAGAGTTGCTGATAGGAACTTTGATAGGTTGAGTAAGGATGAAAGAATCAAAGATGATAGGAGCAAGCTGCGACATAGTGAAGCGTCTGTAGAGAAATCTCATACAGATGATCGGTTTCACAATCAAAATTTGCCTCCACCTCCACCATTGCCTCCTCACATGGTTCCACAATCCATTAATGCAGGCAGGAGAGATGATGATTCTGATAGACGTTTTGGAACTGTCAGGCATAGTCAAAGACTTTCTCCAAGGCATGATGAGAGAGAGAGACGACGGTCAGAAGAGAATAACACATTATTGCAGGATGATTTAAAGAGAAGGAGAGAAGAAGATTTTCGAGATAGAAAGCGGGAAGAGAGAGAACTTTCAATGAAGGTAAGCTTGATTTACATTTCATGCTTAATTGTTCAAGATACCTCAGTCAGTTCAATTGTCGATGTTTCTGGTATTTGTTACCTTCTTAATTGCAGAAACCATGTTTAGTTGCTAACTAAGTCGCTCGGACTCTTCACTTTTGGTATCGCACCCGTGTCGACATGACATGGGTGTGGGTGTGGGTGTGGGATCCATGTCCGGTTTGGTCAACTGATTTGGGGTACTTTGACCAAAATCGATGGGGAAAGTTTAGACAATTTTAATTATTTCGTTAATCAATACAAAAACTAAGGTGGAATTGAAGAAAATGAATTATCTTTAATGTGGAAATTTCTATGTCACACCTTTTCCTTTAATCTCCTTCCAGGATTCTCTTCAAGTTTTCCACATAATATCTCATAATTTAGGTTTTATCATTCTATTTTTAGATATTTTGATTATTTTTAGGTGAATCCCTGCACCCGTATCCATACATGGTGGATCCATATCCCCGAGTCTTAAAAATTAGACCATGAAGGATCCAACCTCTAGATTTGCACCTGCACCCGAGTCCGAGCAACTTAGGTTGCTAATGCGTTATGCCTATAATTATTATTGAGCTTTGGGCTGGTCACTGGAATTGAATATAGGGCAAATTAGACAAAATGTCCATTAGGTTAAATTTCTTAATAAAAAAATTAAAATAATAAGCTCTTTATTGCAGCATATGGCCTTTCAACACATTTATCTCACCAAATTTGGCTAATTTTCTTCTTTGTCCGTTAATTCTTCGTCTTTACTTCTTTTAATGTTGTTCTTTTCTTTTTTCTTCTCTTTCTATTGTTCTTCTTCTTCAACTGTTCTTTATTCTTTCCTCTATTGTTCGTCTATTGTATAGTCAGTATATACTTTATATGACTTTTGACTATTTTTTATGTAAATAAAACATGACTATATTTGTTGTAAACTAACTACTTTATTGTATATATTTGAAATTGGCCCTTTAATATGTACTATTGTGATAGTTTAGATTTCCTTTATACTCTGTATAGAAAATAGATATTCTACTCTTTCGTTGATGCTATTCTAACACTCTTAATTTGGAGAATTCCATTTGAAGTGACTCCTATTTGCTCGATACTTTTTTTAAATCTTTCATCTCAACTCAATGTTAGTTTTGGCGATATATTTGTAGATTTAGTATTTAATGTTCCTAAGCACGCATCAAAATGGAACAGTGTTATTAAAAGCAAAAAGTGCAAAAAGGCTCTAAGGTCCGTTTGGGCTTTAAGCGCAAAGCACAGATAAAGCGTGGGTTTTAATAAAAAAAGGCACAAGGGGAGGAAAAAAATACAAATATATGTTTAGTCAAGATAATAATTTATAGACATGAATGACAAATATATAAACAAAGAAATTGAAAAACAATTACAATAAGTTGGAATATCAATTGTTTAGTGGTCATGTCTCTTCAGAAGAGGTTCATTGGCAAGGAAAGTATGCCTTAAAACCTTGATGATGACAGTGAAGCGCGTATTAAGTCAGGCGAAGCGCTCAATACGTTTTGAGCCTTGCTTTAGGGCTTAGGCGCGCCTTTGATCACACTGAAATGGAAGTGAAGCCCCGCAAAAGAAACAATGTGTTGTATTGTCAGGCTATCTCCCTTTCTAGGGGCCATTTATTTTTTTAATCCTGCCCTGTCTATTTGACCTTTGTTCTTAATCGAAGAAGCATTTGTTTCCAAGATACACTTCATTTGTTGTTTCATATTTTATCCGACTCGGTTGCCAAAAATTACGCCTTTGTCCCCAACATCAGTTGAAACCATATATTATAGCCCAAGAAAACACACTTTATGCCTTAGGGTCCTACTGGTAATAGATGGTCGAACATACCATATGCATTCAAACATGTTAGGTTCAACCAGAAGTAGTGACATGTTTGAAAAGGACCTTTACCAACAAGAACAGTCACTGGTGTGCGATTAATCAGAAAGCAAGCTGTAGAGAGTACATCCCTCCAAAATTGTTTAGGAACCTTCTTTATGACCAAAAGTGCTCGAGTTGTGTCAAGTCCTACTCTTCCTTTTTGCAACTCCATTTTGGGAGATGGTATCAACATATGAAGATTGATGAAGAAAACAATTTTAACATATACTCGCTAGTGTTATTGGTCCTTAGAATATGCATTGAAGCACTAAATTGAGTTTTGGAATCTGGACAAAAGGCACATGAGTTCAGTACACTTTAGAGCAATTTTTCATAAGATAAATAAAGGGAGAAGGGTTAAAGAAAGGCCCTTAAACTATGTGAAATTGAACAAAAATGCCCCCAGTTAATGGTTTGGTCAAAAAATGCCATGTTGTTAATGGGGAAAATGGTTTGAAACACACTCTAACTATGGCCAAATTTCTTTTACACACCAACTTTGCGGGGGTTTTATGACACCCCTGGATGATTCTCAACTAGAATTACTGTACCCCTAAGTGCTTAGGTGGCAAAGAAAGTGTAATGCACTCTCCTTAAGAGAGTAAGAGCAGGAAAAAAAATTATTTTCATAGTATTTTTTGTACTTTTTACTTTTCATTGTATTTTTTTTTCTTTTTCTTTCCATCTTTTTTATCTCTGATCTTCTTCACTGCTGCCATCACCATCATTGTCGTCGACACCGGCGGCAATGTCAATATTTTCATTACCACCACAAATCATCTCACTAAAGCAACGCTGCTCCACCACCCTTCTCCTCACTTTAAAAGCCACTAATTCCTTAAATCCTCTTCCACTAGAATGGACCAATAGTGACACTAAACTAATTTCGATAACATTCCTCTGATCAAACTTTCATAGTCTAAAAGTAATATGTTTTCTTCTTTTTTTTTTTTTGAGCTCAAGGATTGTTAATTAGAGCAAAAAAGAAATTATAGGCATACCAAAGATGGACCTTCGAAAAATTCGATTTTTCTATAATTAACTTAACTTTGAGCTATACATTGATGGAGAATTGCATCAGAAAAATGTGGTTTTCAACAAAAAGTGAAGAACCCATTGGGATGTAATAGTGAAACTTTTCTTTTAATCTTCTTTTCTTTTGTGCATCATTCTTAATTTATTTTACTAATGAAGATCTATAAATTAAAAATTGGAATTTTATTATCAGAAAATTTTCTTCTAGAGAAGACTACGTAAAGACTGCTGCTATTTCTAAAATCCAAGAAAAATAAAAAAATAAAAAACAAAATAAAAAATAGACTCCAAAGGTGCTACGGAGAGCGCCTTTCACAACACTGAGTGCCCCTAAGTCTTGCTTTGTCACTCTTTCCCTGAGTTTCATTATATAATTAATAAGTCTAATGCTACAATAGTTCAGACAACTTCAAATATCTTATTTATTCTTATAAATTAGAATCAGGATCCTGTACTCATTGGACATCTTACCATTTCATAAGTGTTATATTGAATAGCTTTGCATGTTATCCTACTCCAACCTCTCCATACCTCTATGGTGATTCCATATGTACAAAAAAGCTTTTCTAATATTTATATTTTCCGTTGCATCCTCTACCTCTTCCGATCTAATTCTACAACTATAGCTTGATTTTTTTTTTGTGTAAGCATGCATGTAGATACCAATTATTGTTCCTGTGGTTAGAGTTGAACAATTGCTCAATTTTTGTTTTACCTCAGTTGCCAATGTAACTAATATTTTTCTCTAGGTATGTTGTTTTCCAATGTGATAATATGCCAAAACGTTCATATTTTGACCTTGGCAACATGGAACTAGGTTCTTTAAAGTATGGAGGGAGTAGTTTCCCTGTTTTGGGTTTTATTTTGGCCCCTGAGGTCTGAGTGACAACAAACTGGGCTCCTGTGACCCTATTCAAGAGGAGGAAGCATCACAATTCTTAAAAGGTTTGTACTAGGAGGCAAATCTAGGATATTCATTTATTTAAGGTGGAGGAACTTCAAATGGTATTTGGGAGGCTTCCCAAGGAGTATAATGTGCTCATGATGATGATTAAAAGTGAAGACTGGGAGGGTTTGATGGAGTTTGACCATTGACTAAAACCCTAGTGGACTGAAGTTAGAAGTAGAAGGATGGCTTACTTATAGGCCCATCACCATGTAATGGTTATTTGGCCGTAGATCCTTCTTTGACTTCATTTAATCGTTTGGACTGTCTTGATATATTTTAGGTTGTACTTAATGAGCTTGCCCCAATATTAGTGTAAATTGTTTTAGGTTACGAGTCCAACATTTTGGAAACCATTGAACACTTACCAGAACAAGGTTTGCCTTTTGTTTGCTTGTTCTAAATTTTATGCATCAATTTGTTTCCATAGCTTGTCGTCAAATGACTCCATTCTGCATGTTGAAAACATTGATGGCTGTCTCTTTCTTGTTAATCATTTTACCCTCAACACTTCTGAGTTCTTGACTTATTACACTTCTGTATCCGCTGACATGTTACCTTATTGAGATGTAGCAGCTGGGATATTCTTTCTTTAAACCTTTTGCATCCTCCTTCCAATTGAGGTGATAAGGATGGTAGAAACTAATTTCTTGGTTTTCTGTGTTGGCTTAATAATAATACTCAATCCTTTCTAATGCTATTCCTTCCTAGCTTAAATAACTGTCTTCATATTGGTCAGAGGAATGCATTTGTGAGGTTATATGGTTTCTTGGATTTTTTGATCAATTTATATTTTTTCTAGTACTTACATATTAAATTTGTTTTCTTTTGTGTAATATTTGCTATGAGTTTGGAGTGACTCTGTGAATGAGGATTCATGTAGTTGGCCCTAACTTGTTTAGGAGTGAGATGGGTTTGTTGTTTAACTACGTTTTGTATTATACCTTCTTGCTTCAAGGGTCAGATTCTTTCTAGTAAAACCCTTGATTTTGGATCTCTTGCCGCCTTGTTGCTTGTTGGTGATTACTTACATTTTATTTGTGTGTTGTAGGTAGAGGAGAGGGAAAGAGAGAGGGAAAAAGCAAGCCTCGTGAAAGAGGATATGGATCCAAATGCCTCAAAGAGGCGTAAACTTAAGAGAGAGCATATGGCTTCAGAACCTGGTGAGTATTCACCTGCTGCTCATCCTCCTCTTTCTATTAATATGTCGCAGCCCTGTGATGGAAGAGATAGGGGAGAGCGAAAGGGTGTTATTGTTCAACAGCGTCCAGGTTACGTGGACGAGCCAGGTCTGAGGATTCATGGAAAAGAAAGTGCCAGCAAAGCACCCCGTCGTGATGCTGACATGTATCCTTTTTGATACCATGTGCATACAATTCCTTCGGAGTTTTCTTTTGACCATCTGCTGCGTAAACCAACAAATGCAATTGTTTTGTTTGAATGGAATATTTTGTTTCTTTTATCAGCAATGCCTTGTCATCCAAAATACAAGTCTGGCTATAATTGTACAATGCTACCAATCTATGGCCTTTTTAGTGGTTGTCATTGGGTAGGCATGGTTTTTCTGTCATTGTTTTTATCCAAATCCTCTACTACTGCATAGTGTGAACTACTATTTAAGGAAAAAAAACAATTATAATTAGATAAATTTTGGTGCATTTTTACTATTTCATATAATGTACCCAAAATTTATTGCCCATTTTTCACTTTCAGTGGTTTGTGAGGTTGTTCAAGTCAATTTCGGTATCTATGTTTAAAAACCATTTATGATTCTATAAATTGATACATTACTTGAAAAGTACAATGATTTAACGTACATATTTTCTTTAGAACTGCGCAAGTCAACTTGGGCAGCGTTGGTATAAAGGCAGTGTCGTGGCTTGCCATTGAAGTCTGCTTATATTTGATGCCTTAACTATGCACTGCAGTATGTATGACAGAGAGTGGGATGACGACAAGAGGCAAAGAGCTGAGCCCAAGAGGCGGCATCGGAAGTAATTGCTAAACCACTGACTATCAATTTGTCGAAGTAAAATTTACTTGGTGAGGTTTTGGGCTTGTGTCATATATGTTCCCAGACCAATTTTGTCTAGTCAATTGTTTATTATGCTCTTGATGGGGTTTGAATTACTATATGCATGAAGTAGGCAAGAAGAATGTGTTTCTTTGTGTAAAATGCTTTGGAACTCTATATTTACAATTACATGGCATATACATATACTGCTTACAATTTTGGGAAAAGAAATAGTAGATGGGTTATTTCTTGGAATGTGTATTTAAGCTATTGTTTGATATGTAAAAAATAAAGGGGAAATTACATATATATACAAAAAAGTAAAAGGTTTTACAAAAAAAAGTAGTCCATGTTTTATTTACATAAAAAATAGCCCCAAATCAGTAAAATTATACCTGACTATATAATATAGTTATAGAAAGTAAACTGCTATTAAATGTATATTATTTATATATGAGCTATACACTAAATATATTGATACACAAATATACACTCACTGTACGTGCCTATACAACGAGTGTTGAATGTCCAAAATTGTAATAAATAGCAAAAGATTAGGTGGATGGCAACTTTTTGTAATTAAAAAAAAGTGGGCTATTTTTTGTGTAAATATTTTTATTCAGTGGATTGTGGGTGTAGTTATCGCAAAAGTAAATTAAATTGCCACATTTGTACTAAAATCCCTCTGATTAATACAAGGAAGAACTCCAGGAACTTGCACTAGTAGTTATGGTTCAAACTTTATGAACCATGCTACAGTTTGATATGTGCAGGCAGATAATTTGAATTCTAAGAAGAAATCATGTAGTTCAATTCAACAATCCAGTTTGTCTTGTGTTTGAAGTTTTAATCCAAGAAGATTATTTTCAAATCTAGCTATATACTTATTGGGTAATGTCATGATCTTTCTGGATATGTCGGACTTAATGGTATGGTCACTTCCCTTGGTGGACTTATTATTTTCTCATTGTTAGTGCTCAGGTGGCAAAGTTATTTGATATAGTGTATAATGATGATGAGAACATACTATTGGATTTTAGTCGACAAAGAAACCGTCAATTTGCATTGAATACAAAATCTAAGCTTTACCGTAAGACGATCATCTGGTGGATATTGATAATATCTATTTCTCAATCTTTTCAACTTCCTCTTATGAAACAATAAAATTCTATCCAATTTCTTGTAATAGGCTAGTCAGCATTTTATGAGCTGCATTCTCGCTATTGTGGTAATGGTGGTTGGTAATTTGTGGTGATTGTAATAAATATTGGTTGTGATAATTAATAATTATGGCAGGTAATGATATTTGTTGCTGAATAGTGATTGTAGTGGTGAATTATCATTTGTAGAAATTTGACAAGTAGTTGAATCTTATCCTGCTGCAATATGAATGGGGACAAGAGATACTCGAGGATTGTTGAGGATACAACTTCTGATTGGATCTGTGGAATTAATTTCAGCTATGAGATGTTCCAAAGAAGCTTGGTGGTAGGCGACCATGTGTAACCAATTACGGGGTGGCAAATGAACGGATTAAAATGGATAATAAATAGGGAAAATTACATATATATACAAAAAAGTAAAATATTTATAAAAAAAGTAATTCATATTTTATTTACATAAAATATAGTCCAAAATCACCGAAACTATACATGACTATATAATATGCTTTGTCAAAAGTTATAGAAAGTATACACTTCTATACAATGTAATTACTTATACATGGGCTATACACAAAATATACATTATGATACACAAATATATACTGATTATACATGTCTATACAACGAGGGTTATTTTTTTTGTAATTTTTTAAGTGTCTCTCAGTGTAATTTTGCGTAATAAATATTGGTTGGGTAACAAATGAGTTGGGTAAAATCTTAGTTTACCCATATTTTCATGAACAAATAATACTCTACTTTAAAATTCAGAATGAATAAAATATTTTAGTCTATTTTGGATGAAAAATATTGAAAATATTTATTTAATTTTATTGTATCATGAAACTAAACACTTAATGTGAGATTCTACTTTTAAATTGTGATTCGGTCTTGAATCAATTGTAGGACCCCACATCTAAATCGGGACCATACATAGTCGTAATCCGGTCCTAACACTCGAATTGAGAGGAGATCAAGGATAGGGATGAGATAAAATTGACCTTTTTTTTTAAATTTGATTTTTCTTAAAAAATATAAAATTTTCAATTATTATTTTTGGACCCGGGGGAGGAGGGAGGGGGCTGGTAGGGGGAGTAGGGTGGAGGGATGGTGGGGTTAAAAGATTTGATTTTTTTGAAAAAAATAAATTTTTAATTTTTTTTGGGTGTGAGTCGATATGGGGGTGGGGTAGCTGCTAGTGTGGGGGCGGGGTAAGAATTAAGTAAAATTTTGAATTTTTTAAAAAGAATTTTTTGATTTTTTTTTAAAATTTTTTTTGAACAAAAAAAAAATTCTTTGGGGGGGGGGGGGGGAGAGGGAGAGGGGTTGGGAACTGTTGGAGGGGCCGGAGTTTGAAAAACAAATATAATTTGAGGTTAAATGAGATTTTTAAAACTAATTTTCTCTACTTTTTAAAGGTAAATTTTTTAAAAATAAAATTGAAGAAAATAAGTTTATTTAAAAATATTATTCAAAATATTTAAGACAATCAAATATAAAAAATTAGAAAGCTCAATGAATTTTGAGTGAATAAAAATTGAAAGTTTAACCCATTTGACTAATTTATAGTTTATCTATATTTTATCCATGAATACCCATATTTTTATGGGTTGAATATGAGTTTGAACCCATATTTTATCCATGTAAAAAGTCAGTCACCCAACCCATTAAAATATGGGTGGGTTATCAAAGTATGAATTCATTTTGTTGGCACTAGTTGGGCTTGGTCTATGGACTACTTTCATCCATAGAGCCCAATTTAAACTCTCCTTTTCCCTCAAGTTCAAGCATGAATTTTATCGGGTGTTCATGATTTCTATCCAAATGCTTGAATTATGATTATTACATGATTAAATTACTCTATTATACATGAATTATGATGAATTACATGAATCACATGATTTCCAATTGATTTACAAGGAATTACAAGTATATGTTGATTCGGGGTTATGAAGTTGATATTGATTCCCTTACTAATGATTCGATTTGATTTTAATTGCATTAATCCCACATGATTTTCATTCAGTTTCATGATTTTAACTTCAATTTTTCATGAACCCATATTTTATTCTAATTAACTTATTTAAGCTATTTCTTCATGAATAAGACTCCAAGTGTGAATATATGTTTATGATCATGACGACGAGGGTGACCTAAGACCCTAATATTTATGCAAGATGATAATATGTGGAGTATACCTACACTTTATGCAGGCTATGTAGATGGACTATTCTTATAATATGAAATGATTTATGAGGTCATGATACCTATTTTACTAGCTATGAAAGTATGATTTTTTTTGATGAATTACAAACTATGATAATGTCTATATATATTGCATGAATATGTATTCTGTGGAATTTGACTTAGCATCGAATGAGCTTGTGTGAGGGGGACTATCCCCAGAGGTCCTTATATAATTCCTCTTCTCTCATAATTATGTGCCACCGTAGAATTATGTTATGTGCCTGTATGGTATTATGTTAGTGGATCCACATATGACACTCATCGTGCTGGGGTAGAGCCCACAGGGTTTGGTATAGTCTACCTTGACAAGTAAACTATTCTTTCTTCAATGTAGAGGCAACATTGGGATTCTGTGTAATAGTCTGCATGGTCTTATTGTTGATTATGATCCTATTCCCATGTATATATGTATGTTAGGTTATTAAATGTTTTTAAATGCTTTCATTCATGATTTTAAGATGCATTGGTCATTCATCTCTTGTCCTTATTCTATTGATATGTCTATGCATATTTTGTTATTATGATTATGAAATTTCTTTGATGCATTGAATGCCTACATACTTAGTACATTCCACGTATTAATTCATACTCTTTGCTTACATTATCTAACCATGTACGGACGGACGACAACACTCCTACTCATCACTATTGTGACAAGACTTGGATTCTACATATTGAAGGCTTGGTGAGTTCCCATGCTTCGTGGACAAGCCTTTATATTCTTGCTTTATGATACTATGTTGAGACTTTTATGTTTTCATTCTTATCTTGAGGGTGAGCTAGTGGCATGTTCTAGACCCTGCCAAGATCGAGTTATTTAGCGGTATGTTTGGACGCATTAATGTAACTCCCTTTAATAAGATATTATTAATTCCTATGCTTAGATTGGTTTAAGACTATATTTCTGCTTGCTTATTCATGTGATTGCTTATTTACCTTATGTATGATTATGATATGAACAAGAGGTTTAGATGGGGTGCCTTCGAGTTCCACATTCGCTTTGTCACGACTAAGCCCTAGATTTGGATCGTGACAAACTTTGTATCAGAGCATAAGATTTTGAAGCGTCCTAGGGAGTCGATCATGTCGTGTCTAGTAGAGTATTGTTCTTAGGTGTCAAGCGCTCCACATCCATGAATAAGAGGCTATGACACGTTTAGGAAATCTTCATTTCTTTGGGATCTATGTTGCTCCCTAAGTTGTGACTTAAGACTCTTTTCCCTCTAACACTTGTTTTTTGGAATTTTCAGAGAATGCCTCCACAACATGCACCATTGCAAAGAGAGTTAATGCTAATGAGGAACAAGCTTCTCCGATTCCTAAAGTTCCTCAATACCCTCTAGCCAACCAAATGAGGAATGAGGTGTTTAGGACCGCCAACACTATGTTGGCACTAGCTATGGCTACTTAAGCCAACTAAGTCGTTGCTTCTCTAAATGCTCCTGCTTTGGCTTCTAGGGTGAGAGGCTTTGCAAGAATGAATCCTTTGAAGTTCTATGGGTTTAAAATAGATGGAGATCCATAAGAGTTTATTGATGAGGTCTACAATGTGGTGGAGATTATGGGCGTAACTTTCGAGGATAAGCCAGAGTTGGCGGCTTACCAACTCAAGAGAGTTTCTCAAGTTTAGTTCGCACAATGGAAGACCGAAAGAGTTGAAGAGGGTTCTTTTGGATGGAAGGTGTTCAAGGATGCTTATCGTTTCTTCCCACATAAACTAAGGGAAGCTTAAGTGATGGAATTCATGAATCTTAAGCAAGGTGGAATGAGTGAGAGGGAGTGTGTCCTCAAGTTTACAAAGTTGTTTGAGTATGCTACTTCTTTAGTGGCCGATCCTAGAGTCCGCATGAACAAATTCTTTTCAGGTGTGTTCGACTTGGTAAATATGGAGTGCAAACCACGATGCTTATCAAGGAGATGGATATTTCCCAGCTCATGAATCATACTAAGCAAATTGAGAGCGAGAAGCTTCAAAAGATGCAAATGAGAGAGTCCAAGGAAACTCATTTTAAAGGTGGATTTTCTAGTCCTAAGTCCAGTGGTGGTCATTTCCAACAAGACCAAGGGTCATCTAAGAGTGCTACTCCAAGGTTTAATAAGGATAGGGTGCCTACCCCTAAGGTTCAAGTTGATGGCTCTAAGGCTGGTGGTGCTACTTTTACTAAGTGCCCAAAGTGTGGGAGAAATATGTTGGTGATTGCTTGAGAAGTACGGGTGCTTGTTTTGATTTTGGAAAGATGGGGTATGAATTATCCAAGTGTCCTAATGTTGCTAACAAAGGTAGAGAAGGATGTCTTCAAGGTCAAGTATCTCAAAGAGGGCAAGTGCAACAAGGTGACCAAGCTCAAGGAGTTGGCCATGTGGCAACCAATTTTATGCTCTACATGCTAGGCAAGAGGTGGAAGAGTCTCCCGATGTGGTTACGGGTATGTTAAAAGTCTTTGATCTTGATGTGTATGCTTTGCTTGACAGCGATGCAAATATCTCCTTTGTTACACCTTACCTTACCATAAAGTTTGATGTGTCTCTTGAAGTCTTACTAGAACTTTATTCGGTCTATACTCCGATTGGTGAGTCGATCCTAGCCAAGAAAGTTTATAGAAATTATCCCACGTTGGTCTTGCATAAAATCTTTCCTTGTGATCTTGTTGAACTTGACATGACCAATTTTAATGTTATTTTTGGTATGGATTGGTTGCATGCATCATACACTTCAATTGATTGTAGAATCCATAGGGTCAAATTTCAAGTCCCTAATGAATTCATTCTCGAATGGAGGGGAACTGATTCAGTATTCAAGGTAAGTTCATTTCTTATGTAAAGGCTAGAAAAATAATTTTCAAGGGGTGTATATATCATGTTGTCCAGGTTAGGGATGTTGAATCAGATATTCCAACTCTCAATTCAATTCCCATTATTAATGAATTCCTTGATGTTTTTCTTGATGACTTGCTCGGTATTCCCCCCAAAAGGGAAATTGACTTTGACATTGATCTTCTATCTAATACTAGACCTATTTCTATACCTCCATATCGAATGACCTTAGTGGAGTTGAAAGAATTGAAGGAACAATTGGAGGACTTACTTGATAGGGGGTTCATAAGGCATAGTGTGTCTCTATGGGGTGCTCCCGTATTATTTGTAAGGAAGAAGGATGATTCACTTCAGATGTGTGTGAACTATCTTTAATTGAACAAGGTGACTACTAAAAATAAGTATCCACTTTCGAGGATTGATGATCTATTTGATCAACTTTAAGGTGCAAGCTACTTCTCCAAAATTGATCTTCGATCTGGGTATCACCAATTGAGAGTGAAGGAGGATGACATTCCAATGACAACATTGAGAACTCAGTATGACTGTTTTGAATTTTTTATTATGTTATTTGAACTAACAAATGCTCCTGCAACTTTCATAAACTTGTCGAATATGATTTTTAAATCGTATTTGGACATGTTCATGATTATTTTTATAAATGATATATTGTTCTATTCACGGGATGAGAAGGAACATAAGGATCACTTGTGAATTGTGTTTCAAACATTGAGAGATAGACAACTTTTTGCCAAGTTTAGCAAGTGTGAATTTTAGTTGAGAGAGGTGACTTCTCTTGGCCACATTATTTCAGGTGATGGTATTAGAGTTGATCCAAAGATAATTAAGGCGGTGAGGAATTGGCTTAGACCATTATCACCTTCCAACATTAGGAGCTTTTTGGGGTTGGTAGAATATTATAGAAGATTTGTTGAAGGATTTTCTTCCATTGCCCCGCCTTTGACTAAGTTGACCCAAAAGATAGTAAAATTTCAATGATTTGATAAATGTGAGAAACGTTTTCAAACATTGAAGAATAGTCTTACCTCAACCCCTATTTTGACATTGTCCTAAGGTTCATATAGTTTTGTTGTTTATTGTAGTGCCTCCCATATAGGTTTGAGTTGTGTTTTGATGCAACATGGAAAAGTCATCGCCTATGACTCAAGACAATTAAAGGTGCATAAGATAAACTACCCAACTCATGAACTTGAGTTAGAGACCATTGTATTTGCATTAAAATTTGGCGTCACTATTTTTATGGGGCGCATGTTAATATATTCACCGACCATAAGAGTTTGCAATATCTATGTAGCAAAAGGAATTTGAACCTATGACAAAGGAGGTGATTGGAGCTTCTTAAAGATTATGATATGAAATATGATGTATCATTGTAATGACCCTGAAGGTCATTTTGACTTTTTCAACAAAATTATTATTTTGCCCTTCCCGTTAGCAGCCTTGAGTCACGTTGGATTTGTTTTAAAAGTTGATTTTTGAAAATTTTGTATAAAATTGAAATTTTTGGCAAAGATTGGACATTTGAAGTTTGAATTGCCAAAATTTAAAATTCTAAGTCATTCGGAGATTCGAGTGTCAGAACAGAATTTCGTCGATTCCATTAGTTTCAAAATATGGCAATTGGTCTAGGAGAGTTGTCGGAATTGAATTTTTTGTTATTATGTGGATTTTGGTTCAAAGATGGAAATTGAGTTAAAGTTTGAGTTTGTTTGACTTTGGTCAACATTTTAAGTTTCGGTGCTTGAATCGATTTTCTGATTATACCAATGGTAGCATGAGGTGATTTTAGTGCTAAGAACAACTTTGCCATAATATTTTTGAGTACCCCAATGTTGTTTTGATGTTTCAAGTGACCTAAGTTATAATTATAAGGCGCCTAATTAGGTTCCAGGTCAAGGAAGCCTCAAAATTGATTTTTAACGATTTCATTGAGTCCGAAAAATTAAATTTAGTGGGGTTACATATGTGTGTGTATGAGGTTTCAAATGAATTCTGAGGGTTGATTTCAAGTCTTGAATTGTTGAAAAAGTGTTTTTGCTGTGTTATGGTGTAGGCCTATCTATAGCGAGGGGCCTAACCGCTATAGCAAGATGACCTTCGCTATAGCAAAGGGCCAGTCTGTGAAGCCGCTATAACGACTGATAGGTCGCTATAGTGAAGGCCGAGTTTTTCATCGAGTATCGCAATAGCGGCTTTAGCGACATTAGAAGGGGGTTTTCAGACCCCTACACTCCCATTTTTGAACATTTTCCTCCATTTTCAAATCTTGGGAGCTCAACTATGATAACTTGTGATTGAATTTTTGAAGTCTTTTGATTGAAAAAGATATTTTTCAATTATTTTATCATTACCCATTAATTAATCCTTGATTTTAACATCAAAATTTGGAAGATTCAATTGAAGAAATTGAGGATTTTCATGAACTTTGAGATTTTTACGAAATTGATGATTATGACCTCATTTCAACTCTGTTTTAGAATTGATTTTCATTGGTGATTTCCTAATTATGAGAGAAATATGTTTATCTAAAAATTTCCAGATTTTGTCATTGATTTTCGATGGTGAATTTTTGGATGATTTTGCCCCTTTCACTGAATTACTTGATTTTGGTGTTGTTAGTTCTGTATTGTGATTATGATTTCGTTTCCAAGTAGATTGTGGTGATTTAAATTCGATTATAAAGGGGAAGACATTATCACTGGAGTGATTATTGGCTAACTTGAGGCAAGTGGACTCTAACCCTTGTTGAGTTTATTGAACTTAGTATTTTCTTTCATGTGAAACTTGAGGGTTAGTGCACTATTCTAGAAGATATGATTTGGGTAATGGGAAGGTAAAAATGATGACATGTATGACTTGAATTATGAAATTATGTGTATTGTTGTTCACTCGACTTGTGAGTTGATGTTGTGAAATGGGCTTGTAATTCCATTGTTGATAATGTAAAAGTGCTCATGACGTATTAGTTGTTGAACATTGAGTCATATTACATGAATTTGTCTATTGAATTACTTCATGTGAAATGTTGAGCTAAATACTTATGTTGAGGTATTGTTGGAATTGTGGGACTAAATTCTTGTGAAATGAGGACTTAAATAATGAATTGTCCCAAACTATGACAAAAGGTATTGGAATGATTTAAACTATGTTACATTGTGATTATGATGTAATGTGTTGATGATGACTCAAATGTTGAAAGACTATGCAAATGATTAACGATTTCGAATAAATGATGTATTATGGACATCTTGCCTACTTTTATACTTGTGAAAGTGATTATTGTTCCATGATGACATGAATTGATTGATGTTCTATTGGTGATGAAAAGCCAAAAGAAAATGATTTCGGCTATTTGATGATAAAATTGAGTACATGATTATGAATAAATAATCTATCTGGATATCTTGTATGCACTCATGATTATGAACGTGATACTTGTGATAAAGTGATATATATATGCTTGATGTCCCATATGAAAAGCCAAAGAAAAATAATTTTATCTAGAAAAAGAAAAGAAATAAAAAGCCGAAGGAAAGTGGTTCTAACTAGAAAAATTAAAGAAGGAAAAAGAAAAGAAAAGTTGAAGGGACATGGTTTCGACTAGATTTGTAAGTTAAATGCCGAAGGTAAATGGTTTCGATGAATATATGGTCCATGTGTGGCCTCCATAGGTTCCGATCTGATTATGTCAGCGGATGTGTATCATAGGACAAATATGCATCATGATTTACTTGACGTCTGCATCACATTGCTTGCATTTCATAACATTTCATATCATTCCTCTCTTGAAGTTGATATATATACTAAAGTATGAGGTATTGAATGACTTAAATCTTTTACATTATTGAGATTGAACTATTGGAAATGTTGTGACATATGATGAATGACTTGCACCTTGTATATTTTGAAGATTGGACTCTTCAGACATGAGATTGTAATTGATTATATTGTCTTTATTGTATATGCTGGCCTTTCTTACGTCCAGGTTTTGTAGTCCGAAGGTATGGGGTTGTGATGAATGAAGTGTATAGTTCTTTATTCTCTACTTATGATTAGGTTTTCTTGTTGGGTACCTTGATACTCATCCTTATTTTTTCTACATATGTGTGTAGGTAGTGAGCCCGAATCTTGTTGACGTTTTTCTTCATCTCCTTCTTGAGAATCAAGCTATTGACAACTGAGAGGTAGTTGCTTGTTTGTTCAGTATACTCTCAAGACTGTCAGATGTTATTAGTAGTTTTGTTCTATTTGAGAGACAAACACTATTAAGACTTGTATCTTTTCTTATTGTTCTGATGTATTAGAGGCTTATACTTTGTGACAACTAGTTTGGGGATGGTTTCTAGAATGACTTAGTTGGACTTATGCTTTATAGCCTTGTTATAATTACTGTTATGTTATTTTAGCTTCTGCATTATCTTATATTATGTTATTGTGATCTAGTTAGGTTGGCTTATCTCGGTGGGATAAAGAAAAGTTTCATCACCCCTGAAATTGGGTCGTGACAATTTGGTATCAGAGCCCCATAGATAACCTACTAAGAGCATCAACTACAACATTTGCCTTGCTTGGATGGTATTGCACACTCATGTCGTAATCCTTAAGAAGTTTCAACCATGTTCTTTGCCTCAAGATTAGATCTCTTTGAATGAACACATATTGTAAACTTTTGTGGTCGATAAATACATCAACATGGATCCCATAGAGATAATGTTGTAAAATCTTCAAAGCGAATACCACAACTACTAACTCAAGATCATGGGTTGGATAATTTCACTCATTGACCTTAAGCTGTCTAGATGCATATGCTATGACCTTGCCACATTGCATTAGAACACAACCCAAACTAATATGAGAAGCATCACAATGCACCACAAATCCATCTAACTCTTCCGATAGTGTCAAAATAGGAGCTGATGTAAGACAATCCTTTAAAGTTTGAAAACTTTTCTCACATTCATCTAACCATTGAAATTTTACCTTCTTTTAGGTCAACTTAGTCGAAGGTGTAGAAATGGATGAAAAGTCTTCGGCAAACCTCCGATAATAACCAACCAAACCAAGAAAGCTTTAAATATCTAAAGAAGACAATGGTCTAGGCCAATTCTTCACTGCCTCAGTCTTCTTTGGATCAACCTTAATACTATTATCCAAAATTCACACTTGCTAAATTTTACAAATAATTTCTTCTCTATCAAAGTTTGAAGTACCACCCTCAAATGACCTATATGCTCTTGCTCACTTCGAGAGTAAATCAAAATATCACAAATGAAGATAACTACAAAAGCATCAAGATATGACTTGAACAACCGATTCATAAGATTTATAAACATTTCCGGGGCATTGATTAACCCAAATAACATCACCACAAACTCAAAGTGACCATACCTAGTCCAAAAAACTATCTTGGGAATATTACATTCCCTTAACCTCAACCGATGATTAACTGGAATGGAGATCAATTTTGGAGAAGTGAGTAGCATCTTGCAACTGATCAAACAAATCATCTATCCTAAAAAATAGACACTTATTCTTTATAGTCACCTTGTTCTATTGTCAATAATTGACACACATCTGAAGTGACCCATCTTTCTTTCTCACAAACAATATAGGAGTACCTCATGGTGAAATACTCGGCCTAATGAAACCCTTTTCTAACAAGCCATTTAATTGATCCTTCAAATCCTTTAATTTTGCTGGGGCCAATCGGTAAGGAGGAATGAAGATGGATTGAGTATCAAGAAGAAGGTCTATTACATAGTCTACTTTCCATTTGGGAGGAATACCGTGAAAATCTTCAAGAAAGATATTTGGAAACTCATTCACAACAGGAAATGACTCAAGAGTAGGAGACTCAGAATCATATCTCTAACCCTTACTATATGATGGATACACCCCTTCAAAATCAGTTTTAGAGCTTTAAGATAAAAGATAAGACAACCTTTGAATGCTGAGTCACTACTTACCCACTCAAGAATAGGATCATTTAGGAATTCGAATTTGACCTTTTGAGTCCTACAATCTATGAAAACGTAGGAAACATGTCACCAATCTATCCCAAGAATGATATCAAAATCAACTATTTCAAGTTTAACAAGATCACAAGGAATGAATTTATACAACCCTAACATAGGATAACCCCGATCGACTCTACGGGCTATAAGTGACTCATCCACAAGAGTATAAATAGCGAAAGGTTCCCTCAAGATTTTAGGACCCATACCAAACTTAATGGCTAGGAAGGGAGTGATAAAAGATAAATTGGCACTCAGATCATGCAATGCATACACATCAAAATTAAAGACCTTTAACATACTGGTAACTACATTAGTAGTCTCTTCCACCTCCTTCCTAGCATGACAGACATCAAGTTTGTTATCACGTTGAGCCTCACCTTGTGGAATCCTTTGTTTCTTTTGACAACCCGTAATAATCTATCCTTGGGGACAACCTTCTTGACCCTTATTTGGAGTATTTGGACATAGAACAAGCTTTTGGACCTTCTTTCCACATCCAAAACAAGCACCCGAACCAATCAAACACCTACCCCTATGATTCTTCCCACACATAACACACCTTAGATTAGCCGGCTCACCTTCACCTTGTACCTTGGGTTAAGTCACCTTATCATTAGCAAGTCTCTGATTTGTAGCTTAATTTGACCCTTGGACTTGGAACCTTTGGCCTCGTTGAGGATAACTATTTCCATCATCGAATCTAACATTTGAGAACCCACCTTCAAACTGAGCCTTCTTAAACTCTCCCATATTTCTCTCCATGATCTTCTCACCTTCAATTTGTTCAACATAATTCATGAGCCAAGAGATGTCCATTTCTTTCACAAGCGTAGCCGTCCGTCACTCTTCCACAATTAAGTCTAAAATTCCTGAAATGAACTTGTGCATTCTAGAAAAAGGATCGACAACTAATGTTGGAGCATTCTTGGAGAACTTGGTGAACATGAGGGCATATTCCCCCGCACTTATACCCCCTTGCTTAAGATTGATGAGTTCGGTCAACTTGGCCTCCCAAAGTTCAAGTGGGAAGAAATGGTCCAGAAATACTAACTTGAACTCTTCCCGACTGATCTGACCTTCATCCACCCTCTTGAACGTGTATTGAGTGAACCACACATGGGCCACTCCATTGAGTTGATAAGCGGCCAATTCTTTCTTCTCTTCCGAAGACACCCCAATGATAGCCAAAACCTTGTATACCTCATCAATAAACTCTTAAGCATCTTCATTAACCTTAGAACCATAAAATTTATGGAGGGTTCATCCAAGAAAAATTCCTCACTCTAGTAGCTAGGTTAGGCATACGAGGAGGAGGAGCCATAGATTGTCTGGACTAGTTAGTCATAGCCCGAGCAAACATAGCAATCGCGGTCCTAAATTCAGCATTAGTGACTTGCTCTCCCAAAGGATAATGAGGAGTTTGGTCCTCATTAGTAGGGGCCTCTCTAGGCTTAGATTTTCTTCTTGGAGGCATCGTGTGTAAAGGCATACAAAATATTCGTCAGAGTTAGGAAGCATTAGGACATATTCTACGACATAACATGAATCATGAAGAAGTAAAACTATGATGACCCCCAGTTTAGGAACCTATGGGTGAAAAACATATTGGGTTAAAAATGACCTAGAGTCCGTTCACGAGACTATGTATGGCCTATAAGTGGATATACAATCCATAGTTTTGGTCCTTAAACATGAACTTCAGGAAAAGGAAAAAGTTTTCAAGTGTGGGGTAACCCACACACCCAATGATGGCCCTTGAAGAGGATAACAGATCGTAGATAGATTCGTGGATAAGGGCCTTCACATGAAGGAAATTTGGAGTTTACTAAAAAGTGACCTATAAATTAACCGCACGATCGTAAATTGCCCGTAGAATCCCTTTGTAGATAGGGACCAAGAAAATTATAAAATTTCTAAGTGTAGAAGAACCCTGCGAGTCCAACCATGAGCTGTATATCAAAGCATGAACCATAGAATGTGTTCGTAGTTTTAGGATTAGCAAATCAGTTTTAGGAGTTTTGGAAAAGTTAACAGGACAGACAAGGACTACGTTTGTGGTTCAATCCACGGCACGTAAATGGTCTTTCGTAGGATCAATTTGATAGTTTTAACGAAGGGTAGTTTTGTAATTTTTACAACTCCTATTCCTATACTATGTCAGTTTTGGGGTCAAAGGGCCTCAATCAGACCTTAAAGCCCTAGGACCCTTAATGCATTCCTCATTCTTCCAATTCCTAAGAATTTCCTAAGGCATTATTCTCTCTAGAAAAGGGTCAAGGTAAGCTAGGGTTTTCAAGGTTCTTTTACAAAGACTTCAAGTTTGGTTCTCCCAAGTTTACCAAGGTATTTGAGTTTGATTTGTGGGTATCCTTTCACCCACAAAATCCTTCATAATGTATTTTACCTTTTCTTTTAGTTCCTTCAAGTTACTATGCAGGTTTATGATGATTTCATGATGTTTTACATTACTAAATGATCTTCACAATATCCTATGTCATTTTACTAAGTATCTTACATATATTTAAGTTATTGATGATGACCCCAATGATGAGTTTGTAAGTGATGAAGTGTGGGTTGTTTTCCATGTTTTATATGAGTATATTTTCATGATTTATGCATAAATATGTGATTTATGTTTGTTCTATTTAAAGACTTAGTCCACCTAGTTTCAAGTAAATCTTTGCATGATTCATGATGATGATTAGGAAATTAAAGTTAAGTTTTAAAGTTATGATTTGTCAAAGATATAAGCATATTGACAAAAGCCCTAAATATGTTTACGAAGATCCCCAAGATGAAAGGACAATACTCACTTAGTGGTTCCTTAAGTTTGAGCTACTCTTATGATTTGCTATTTATGATTCTAAGTGTCATAGTTTGACTAAGTTATGTTTTAAAGATTCTGTAGGATGACTTAGAATTGAATGTGACATTGAGGTGGGGTTCGGTAAGGGAGCCTTAGTAGAAACCCTTTGTCTTATTAGCTATGTGCCACCATAGGAGTCCTTGTAGGCTAGGCTAGTGGATCTTGTTTTAAGATTGATCTCCAGTCTGGATATCACCAATTGAGGGTGAAGGATGATGATATTGGAAAGACAACATTTAGAACCTAGTATAGTCATTTTGAGTTTTTGGTTATGTCTTTTAGACTAACAAATGCTCCTGCTGCTTTTATGGATTTGATGAACAGGATCTTCGAACCATTCTTGGATATGTTTGTGGTGGTGTTCATAGATGATATTTTGGTTTATTCAAGAGACTTGAGAGATCATGAAGACCATTTGAGGGTTGTGCTATAAACTTTGAGAGATAAGCAACTCTTTGCCAAGTTTAGCAAGTGTGAATTCTAGCTAAGAGAAGTGGATTTTGTTGGTCAAATTATTTCGGATGATGGTGTTAGAGTTGATCCAAAGAAAATAGAGGTGGTGAAGAATTGGCCTAGACCGTTGTCTCCATCCGGCATTAGAAGTTTTTTGGGTTTAGCTAGTTATTATAGAAGGTTGTTGAGGGATTTTCCTCCATTGCTTCTCCATTGACTAGGTTGACCCAAAAGAAGGTAAAATCCCAATGGTCCGAAAAATGTGAAAGGAGCTTCCAACTGTTGAAGGATCATCTTACCTCGACCCCTATTTTGACATTTCCTGAAGGTTCAAAAGGTTTTGTTATGTATTGTGATGCCTCACATTTAGGCTTGGGTTGTGTATTGATGAAATAGGGTAAGGACATTGCTTATGCTTCAAGACAGTTAAAGGTGCATGAAAAGAACTATCTGACGCACAATCTTGAGTTGTTGGCAGTTTTATTGGCATTAAAGATTTGGTGACACTACCTCTATGGAGTGCATGTTGATATATTCTCCGACTACAAGTGCTTACAATATGTGTTTAGCCAAATGGACCTAAATATAAGGCAATGAAGATGGTTGGAACTTTTGAAAGATTACGACATGCGTGTGATGTACCACCTCGGTAAAGCTAATGTTGTGGCCGACACATTGAGTAGAGTGTCTATGGATATCATGGCATATGTTGAGAGTGGTAATAAAGAGTTGGTTAAAGAATTACACCGTTTATCTTATTTAGGTGTGGGGGTGAACAATTTGAGTAGTAGTGAAATGTTGATACCAAATGGGGCAAAAACATCTTTGAGTGAGGAAGTTAAGGCGAAGCAAGGTATAAATCCTTCATTGGTTGAGTTGAAGAAGTTAGTACTTGATAAGAAGGTAGAAGTCTTTTCATAAGGGGGAGATGGAGTATTGTGTTATCAAGGATGATTGTGTGTACCCTATATGGATGGACTAAGGGAGAAGATACTAGATAAATCTCATAATTCCAAGTACTCTATTCATTCAGGATCTATAAAAAATGTATAGGGATTTAAGAGAAGTGTATTGATAGAATTGCATGAGGAAAAACATAGCAAGATATGTAATGAAATGTGCCAATTGTCAACAAGTAAAGGTAGAACATCAAAGGCCCGTTGGTTTAATCCAAGATATTGAACTATCTACTTAGAAATAAGAAGAAGTGAATATAGACTCTTTCATGGGATTGCCAAAGACTAGAAAGAAATTTGACTCAATATGGGTGATTGTGGATAGAATGACGAAAACAACCCACTTTTTGCTGGTAAAGACTTCTTATGGTGTTGAAGATTATGCTAAGGTATATATTCGTGAGTTAATGAAGTTACATGGGGTGCCATTGTCCATCATATCAGATAGAGGTACCCAATTTACTTCTCATTTTTGAAAATCATTTCAAAAGGGTCTTGGTACGAAGGTAAAGCTAAGCATTGCATTTCATCCTCAAATGGTTGGACAAGCCAAAAGGACTATACAAACGTTGAAAGACATATTAAGAGCTTGCGTTCTCAATTTCAAAAGAAGTTGGGATAATCACCTACCTCTTATTGAGTTTCCCTACAATAATAATTTCTATTCAAGTATTAGTATGGCACCATTTGAAAAATTATACGGTAGATGGTGTAGGTCACCGATGGGATGGTTTGAAATGGGAGAGATGTCCTAAATTGGATCAGATTTGGTACTTTATGCTATAGAGAAGGAGAAAGTCATGAGAGAAAAATTGAAGGTTGTCCAAAGCTGTCAAAAGTCATATGCCAATGTAAGAAGAAGAGAATTAGAGTTTAATGAGGGTGATTGGGTATATTTGAAAGTTTTTCTAATGAAAGGGGTTATGTATTTTGGCAAGAAGGGAAAATTGAGTCCTAGATATGTGGGACCTTATGAGATAGCGAAGAAAGTTAGGAAGGTAGCCTATGAGTTAGATTTTCCTATGGGATTAGCTATGGTTCATCCTGTGTTCCATGTTTTGATGCTAAGGAAATGCATGGACGATCCTAATGCCATTGTCCCACTGGATGATGTGACTGTTGAAGAAAACATAACTTATGTAGAAGTATTGATTGAGATCTTAGATCGACAGGTGAAGAAATTGAGGAACAAAGAGGTTGCATCCATCAAGGTGTTATGGAGAAACCAACAAAGTGAAAGTGCTACATGGGAGGCTGAGGCGGATATGATGGAATGATACCCTTATCTCTTTTCTTCTACTTAAGCTTAAGGTATTTAATATGATCTATTCCTTTAAAACTCTCACGAATACGTAGCTCTTGCTAAGTTGTATACATGCATGATCATGAAACTGTTTTGAATGATATTTGATGCATAAGTTTGATGATTTTATGAAAATGATGATTAAGTTGCATTTTTGTATTTTTCTATGATGATAACCATGTTTCTTCTCCATTCAAGCATAATTTCATCTCATTCGAGGACAAATGGTCCCAAGGAGGAGATATTGTAAGACCCCCTATGTTTATAAGCTTAGGAAAGTGTGAAAGCAGAAAATCTTTGAAGGTTCAATTTTACGAGTCCATCTACGTCACATAAAGTAATCCATGGGTCGTAGGTGACCTCATGGAAATTGCTAGGAAGGAATAGAAAATTGAGGGGTCACTGGAAGTTGACTTATGATGTAACAAACGAGTCATGGAATTTTCCACAACCCGTAAAATGGTCTCGTAAAAAGAGGCCTAGAGGAACCCAAATATTTTCTAAGTATGGAATAACTCTATAAAGGACTCTACGACCTGTATGTGTTTCAATGAGCCATATGTGTACTCGTAGATTAGGAGAAGCAATTTCAGTAGCTTAACTTTTGTGACACCCCAGTCTACGAGACTCTTTACGAGTCATACGTCATTCCACGACCCGTAAGAGGGTCTCATGGATGACTTCGATAGTCTTTTAATATATAGTGTTTTTGACTTTTCCAATCCTTATAAGTCCTAAACTACGTCGTTTTGGTCTTCTTAACTACTCTAATTGACCTAGTACCTATAAGAACTATTCCTAATTCATTCAATGACTTTAATTCTCAAGAGTTTCTAATATTTCTCTAAGTCAAGGGTTCCATTAAAGCTAAACCTGAAGGTTGACTAAGGATTTTCTTAGATTTCTCACCTCAATTTTAGGGATTCTACTTGAGATATGTAGGTCTTCATTCATGGATTAGTTTCATCCATGAAGTCCAATCCAAAACTTTATTTTTATCAAAATTTTATGATGATTTCTTATGAGCTTTTAAGATATGATCCCTAATGCATGGATTATGATTTCTACATGATGATTAAGACTACTTATGCATGAATTATGATGAATTCTATGATGTATATGATTTTCAAGCAAAAGGATATGATTTTGAAGTATGCATGATTAGGGCTTAATGATTTTATGTGGGTTCCTTTACTAATAATTCAAATTGATTTAATTATATGTTTTCTCTATGAATTCTATCCAATTGCATGATTTTGACTCCATTGTTCATGAACCCACACTTAGCCCCAGTCTCTTATGATAAAGCTCTGAAGTCTCATGATTATGATTTCAAGTATGAAAAAGAATGATTTATGATAATGATGATGCTATGATAATGGAAATGATGATG
The DNA here is from genome assembly GCA_038996855.1 of Solanum aculeatissimum. Taxonomy (NCBI): domain Eukaryota; kingdom Viridiplantae; phylum Streptophyta; class Magnoliopsida; order Solanales; family Solanaceae; genus Solanum; species Solanum aculeatissimum. Next base: position 26,090 of record JBCEWC010001334.1, read on the forward strand.
CTATGATGAAGAGGGTAATGAAAATTCTAAATGTGGATGATGACAATGTTAAGGTGGTAATGTTTACCCACACATTGATGAAAGCAAAGTAAATGGACTATTCTATGATATGATACTTCATGGAAGCTATGATGACTATTTATGAATTATGAAAGCATAAATTTAATGAAGTATGAACTATGTTGAAAGCTATATATATATATATATATATATATATATATATATATATGTATATATGTATGTATATATGTATGGTTTAAAGTTATTCTACGGGATATGACTAAGATCCGAGAGGACCTTGGTTGATACTATCCCATAACTATGTGCCACCACAGGAATGATGTTTATGATTTTATGCCTTAAAGGTGAGTTAATGGATCCATATAGTTTTTAATAGACATTCACCGTGCTAGGATAGAGAATAAAGGGTGGGTCAAAATGATGGTTCTCACCGTGCTAGGATAGAGCCTATAGGGTGAGAATAGAGTTTACCTTGGTAAAATAAACTCATTTTAACTCGATGAGAGTGAACATCGGGATTCCATGTAATAGTCCACATGGTCTTATGAATGTCGGTCATGGTATTATTATCACATATGTATGTAATGATGTTTTATGAATTTTCATGATGCTTCCTCATATGATTATAAACATGCATGCTCACACATATGGTACCTCATTCTATTGATGATAATTATGCATATTGATATTATTGTGATGTCCTTTACTTCATGGCATAACTACATACTTAGTATATTCTATATAATAATGCATGCTTCTTTATCTACATGATCCACATCATGTAGGGATAAATAGCGAGGAGGCCATTCTATTTCATGGAAAAACTTCGGACATCGAGCTTGAATATTTATTGGTGAGTTTCCATGCTCTAGGAATTAGTCCTATGATGTTTTCTTTTATCTTGAAACTTTATCTTTTATTTCTGATGTACATCTGGAGGGTGAGCTAGTGAGCTATGTGCTAGTCCCCACCAAGATCTATGATATAGATATATGTTTTGGACTATGGATGGATATATGTTCCCTATGAGAGCTACAACATTTTATGTTTATATACTTTCACTTGCTTATTCTCTTGTTTATGCTTATTTTACCTTATAAATGCTTATGATATGAACATGAGGGTTGGGTGGGATTCCTTTAGGTGGCACATTCGCCATGTCATGGCTAGGCCCTAGGTTTGGGTCATGATAGTATTGATTCTATCTTTTAAGTTGTGTTTATTGCCCTTAGTCCCTATCCCTTAGTTTTCACTTATATTGATTTATTTACTGATGATGTGTTTTATATATGCTATGCGTCTTGTTTGGGGTACATTTGGGTTCCTCATTCTCCATGTCATGCCTAGGGTCGAGGCTTGGGTCGTGACAACTTCTCACTTTTGAAAGTCATTTCAAAGGGGTCTTGGTACTAAAGTTAAACTTAACACCGCTTTTCACCCACAAAAGGATGGGCAAGCAAAGAGGATCATTCAAACACTAGAAGACATGCTAAGAGCTTGTATGTTAGACTTCAAGGGTAATTGGGATGACACCTACCTCTTATTGAATTTTCTCACAACAATAGTTACCACTCATGCATTGAGATAGAACCATTTGAAACTTTGTATGGGAGACTATGTAGATCATCGGTGGGATGGTTTGAAGTAGGAGAAATGGCGTTGGTCGGACCTGACTTGACACTTGATGTTATGGAAAAAGTAAGAGTTATAAGGGAAAAGTTAAAGGCTACCCAAAGTCACGAAAAGTCATATTCTGATATTAGAAGAAGGGACCTTTAGTTTGATGAAAGTGATTGGGTCTATTTGAAGGTTTCACCCATGAAGGGTGTAATGCATTTTGGGAAAAGTGGTAAGTTAATCCCTAGATATATGAGACCTTATATAATCCTAAAGAGAGCTGGGAAGGCAACCTACGAACTAGACTTGCCATTGGAGTTAGCTATGGTTCATCCGGTGTTTCATATGTCGATGTTGAGGAAGTTTATGGGTGACCCAAACTCCATTGTTCTATTGGAAGATGTGAGTATTGAAGAAAATTTGACTTATAAGGAGGGACCGGTTGAAATTTGGACCGGTAAGTGAAGAGATTAAGAAACAAGAAAGTTGCATCCGTTAAGGTGTTATGGAGGAACCAACAAGTTAAGAGTACGATATGGGAAGCAAAAGCAAACATGATGAAACAATATCTCTACCTTTTTCCTTCTATTCAAGCCTAAGGTACCTAAATATGCACAGTTCCTTCAAATTCTTGCATTTAAGTTTTTCCTTATCATATTGCATGCATGCAAGTTCATGAAACTATTTTTGAATGATATTTGACGCATAAGTTCAAGTATTTTATGAAATTGATGTTTTAAATGACATTATTACATTCATTTTGGGTTTTTGGTTGTCTTTCTAATCTTTCAAGCTTGCTCTTCTCTCATTCGAGGATGAATATTCCCAAGGGAGAGATATTGTAGCACCCCGTATGTTGGAAAGTTAAAAATTTAAAAAGTTGCAAAAAATGGGGTCTAGACAGGTAAGTATGAGCCCATCTACAACTCATGGTTATCTATACGGGTCTTAGATAGGTTTCATGGATGGATAGTAGACTTGGTAAAAAATTTTGAAATCTTGGAGTCAAAGCACGAAGGGGTTATATGACCTGCAAAAGGGTTTACAAGCCATAGAAAAGTGCTCGTAGACTAGGGTATCAAAACAAGTTTCTAAAGTTTAAAAAAGTGTCACCAGACGAAAGAGTTTACGGGTCGTAGTCCTATTGATGGGTCATAAACTTGGGTTTGTAGTTAGGCTTAGAGATGAAAAATTATTCTAAGTTTGGGGTGGGTCTACGAGGGGTCTTTACAAAGTAGACTGAATGATGGACCGTCATTGGTGTTTGTGGTTTGGGCCTTGAGAGGGATAAATTTTCTAAGTCTAGGACAAAATTACAAGGGGTCTATGACTCGTAAATGGAATTACAAACCGTAGAAGGGTGTTCATAGATGGAGTTCAGAGTCCAATTTAAGAGATTCCAATAGTGTAACCAAGATGAAACTCCTGATCTATGAGTCGTAGTTTGATCTATGACCCATAAATCAAGCTCGTGGTCCAGGTCTGGCAGTTTTAATGAAGGGTTTTTTTGTCATTTTAATCCATTTAAGTCCTAAATTATGTCATTTTGATCCTATGACTACCCTAACTGCCCCACACTCTTTAAAAGCACATCCATTCATTTACTCCCAAACTCTCCCAAAAATCTCTCAAGATTTTTCTCTCAAGGATCTTCCATTGGAGCAAGCAAGGGTTCCAAATTTTCCAAGGAATTCAAGGTCAATTTTTTCAAACTTCTTGAGTTTCTTCATCTAGGCATGCGGGTCTTCACCCATAGATCCATTCCATCCATGGAGCCTAAAAATCACTTAACTTTTTTTTTTAAAATTTTATGAGTTTCATGATTCCAATATTAATTTCATGATTTATATCACATACATGTTCTCTATATTTAATTATATTTATTTTATTATAAATTATATGAATTTCTTGACTTTCAGTTGAATTTCAAAGAGTTTCTATTATCCACCATTTAAGGCTTATGAAATTATGATGGGTTCTTTTAATTATGATTTGATTTGTCTCTCATGTCATGATTTCATATGAATTTCATGATTTTAAATTAAGTGATCATGAACCCATATTTTGTCTCAATTTCTATTTCAAGCTATGATTTATGAAGAAGGTTGCAAGTGTTTAAACATGATTATGAGTATGATTATGAAGAGTGACTCAAGACCCTATTTTGATATAATTTGAAAGGTGGAAGGATTGTATCCACATTGTATGTAAGTTAGGACAATGGGCTATTCTAATGGTTTGAATTGATTGTATTGCTTACCCATCCTACTTCATAAGTTGTGAAATTATGACTACTATGAGTTATGAATTATGATTTTTACTATTATATTGTATATGTATTCCATGAGGTTTGACTTGACACTGAATAAATGAGGCTTAAGGTGGAAGCTCGACTCAAGGGGTCCTTATACAAAGTCTCATAACTATGTGCCACCGTAGGTTTATGTTGTCAGAATGACCTAGCTAGTGGATCCACATATGACATTATCATTCATGACACTCACCTAGTGGGGTGGAGTTCTACCAAGTGGACTTCTCTTTCTCCATTGTAGAAGTAACCTTAGGATTCTATGTAATAACCCACATGATCTTATTGTCGATTATGATCTCACTCCCACCTATGTATGATATTTTTAAGCTTTATGTCATGATATTACTTATGGTTTAAACGTTTATTAATCATTTACATGTCATTTGTTGTCCTAAAAAATCATATTGTGAAGCTATTTTGACTCTTACACTTCATGTCTATTTACTTTACTTTGCATGCCTACATACTGAGTACATTCCCATATACTGAAGCATTCTTTTTGCCTACATTATATCACAATGTAGAGACGGACGACTATTCTACTCCTTCTTATTGTTACTAGATCTATACACCATATTTGAAGATATTTGGTAAGTTCTCATGCTTCAACAACAAGCCCTTATCAATTATGCTCTTATGTTTCTATGTCGAGACATTTTTTGTATTTTCTTTAGTGAGGGTGAACTAGTAGCATGTTCTAGCCCTTGTCAAGATCTAGACTAGTAGCGGCATATTTTGGACAAAGTTGATGTAATACCTTTAATGGGAGATTCTTGATTTCTATTCTTAGATTGGCTTTATGACTTATTTCCACTTATTTCGTTTATGTTGATACTTAATTACCTTATGTATGCTTATGAAACTCTAAGAGGCTTGGGTGAGGAGCCTTCGGGTTCCTCATTCACCGTATTACAACTAGGTCCTAGGCTTGGATCATGGCATAGGTCATACAAACAGATCTACTTTAGGAGCATTAGCCAGGATTCGAGTAATTAAGAACAAGTTGAGGACAACTCAGAGTCAACACCTGAGTTATGTTGATCATACACGCTTCCCCTTATGTTTTGGTATTGGTGACTGGGAATTTCTATGGGTATCACTCTTGAAGAGCGTGATGAGATTTGATAGGCAACGAAAGCTTAACACCCTATTTATTGGGCCTTTTGAGATTTTAAGGATAATTGGTGAGATTTCATATGATTTAGCTCTCCCTTCAATATTTTCAACTATACACCTAATTTTTCATGTTTCGATGTTGTATCGGTATATATGAGATGAGTCTCATGTGCTATAGTACGATTCAGTTGAGTTGGATGGCCTCTTGACTTTTGTTGAAGAGTCGGTAGTCATTTTAGCCAGGAATGTCAGACAACTTCACTTCAGAGCTATACCTGTGGTTATAGTTCAGTTGAGGCATCGACTAGTTGAAGAGGCCACCTTAGAGACTGATCGGGATATACGGGAGCGCTACCCCAACCTATTTAAGCCTTCAAATATGCCCTTATCCTGACTTTCGCGAATGAATGTTCTTCTAATACAAGATGTTGTGATGAGCTTCCAGATTATTTTCTTGTTTCTGCCTCCTTTTCGTCGATTTCAGCTTTTCTATAGCGGCTCCATGTCATTTATGACTTGCTGGGACTGGTAACTAGGTCCCTTGGTCATTAGTTTGAATTTTGTGCAGTTTTTCGTGTTGAAAGGCCTCTATAGCTTGAAAATTTTCGAACTAAAGTGCGAGAAAATAGCCTCAAAATGGAACTCTAACAGTTTCATCAGCTCCAAAATGACCAAATTAGGCTAGAAGTGTGATTGATTCGAGTTTCAAGATTTTCGATGGGAGTTTAAAACATTTTTAGCATTGTAGCCTTGAAAACTGGCTAGTGATTGACTTTTGTCATGCAAATTCAAGAGTCATGCTCTACCAAAACACCATATAATACTAGTATAGCTCTGGGCAGAGAACATCACCACCCTCTCTTACCATAGCCCTGATGCTTAATCATTAAAGGCTCGCTAAACGAAAATATTGAAGCATAAAAGAATGAAATAAGTGTCAAAAACACATCTAAACTATCTCCTTTTTTTTTAGTTTCATACATAAATTATTTTGAGTATAAGTTTCATACCTAAACTATCACTTATTAGTTTGATAAACACATCTTATTGGTATGTATAATATACTCTCGTTTATTGAAAAAATACTTATCACATGGATAAAATAATTCAATTTGACAAAAATTAAATAAACTATTAATATTAGTTAAAAATTAAAGATTAATATATTAATATTGTCTCAAAAAATATTTTTTTTAAAAAAAATTTAAAATACTTTCTCACCTATTCCACCCCCACCCCCAACAATCCCCACCCTTTATTTTTTAAAATCTCTTTTATAAAATATTTTTAAAAAAATTCAAACTCCATCCCCTCGTCCCCTCCTTCCTAAAAAATAAATTCTGCCATAGCACCCCTGCAAGTAGCTTTCCAAATGGGAAAGACATGTTTTGTTGCTCTTTGTGCACGTGATGCACCAAGTTGAACTCATAGATTCCTAAGGTCTTCTTAGCTGTAATATATCGGTGTCAAGCCTGCTTTGGCGAAAACCTAAAACATCTTTGCTTCGACGATAATTAAACCCTTCTGAACAAATACTGACCAACTTTAAATTTCTTTTAAATCTTCAGTTGTGGCTTGTGTTTTATAAAGCAAAGAGCATAGTTATAATGCAATTTTAAATCCATCAACAATCAAGCCTCATTCTATAAAATTAACCCAGTGAGAATAACTTGATAATATCTGGATAATCCCATTTGAGAATAAAACATACCCAGAGAAATCACAACAGTGAGGTTCGAGGAGGGTAGAATGTACACATACCTTACCATTAACTCATTGGGGTAGAAAAGTTATTTCCAAAAGACCCTTGGCTCAAATGCAGCAAATTCAAGTGCAAGTCACAAGGAAATAGCGCATGTAACAAGGAAATAGTGCAAAATCCAAAAGAAGGGCGCAAAAACAACAAAAGATAGTATGATAATCGAGAGACAATAAGCAACATACTAGGATAGGTTTCTGAAAAACATAATAAACGATGACAAATATCATAAACAAGAAATACAGTAATACAACTAATACAATCAACCTCTCGCACCTTCTTACGGGTGTGTCTACGCAACTACTCTTAACATGTACAAATCATCTCAATCTCGCTTCCCTCATTTTGTTCACCACCTTTTAGTTGAGCTCTTGTGAGGTGAGTTTCGAATATAGAATCATTTATATGGTGATTTGATGTCAAACTAGTTTACCTTCCTCCGAAAATATACCCATTATACACTTGTCACAATATATCTTGCGGCTCCCATCCTCGGTCCCCCTGATCCTTTTTCAAAAACTCTTATTGTAATTTAGCCTATGAGTTTATGACTAATCTTATTAAATAAGTTTTCACCAATTTCTAACTAAACTGAACCTCAATTCATACACCAATCTCGTTGCTAATCCAACAGTGACACATAAAATTAGAGTTGCTCACCAACCAAATGCCTAGCGGTATAGTTGAAAGTAGATAAGGGCATACGTGAAACCAGTGCCACTCAAACCTTAATGAGGAAACTTAATATCCAAAAAACTGCCTATCCAGTTCCTTCTGAGAAAATATGAGATCGAAAAGCTAATAACATCTACATACCAAACAGTGAAAAAAAGACACTTCCAAAAAAATGTGTCGTGTCAGTCAATTTTTAAAGCTGAAATTGAGACTACATCCTATTCATTGCAGCATTTACTATTCTCACAGTTGAGATTCCTCTCCCCTCACAAACCCTCTTCATTCCCTCCAAAAACGGATGGGGGATGGGGATGGGGAGAGGAGGGAAGGAGAACACATGAAACAACATATTATGACCGCAAAAATTATAATTAGCAAAACATATATCTGGCTAGGAAACATCACACTTTGATCACCTGAAAATTAAATAAATGAAAGCAGAACAAAAAGACTAGAAAACAAAGACAGTGACTAACAGGGGCAACCACTCACAAGTGAAATTGGAAAATTTGAGGTCAGGAGAGAAAATTTTAGCCATGTAGGTGAGTGCAGTAAAGAATGGTTAGTTATGGAGATGGGAAGATAAGCCTTTATCTCACCTAGCCTTTGCAACAATATGTCACAAAGCTGGGAAAGTTAGATACGAAGTTGGTGCCTCCCTTAAAAAGCATGTTTTCAAAGACGTCTATCACAAATATCATATATATTCCACAAACTGGATTTCTCTCTTTCCAAGTTAACTACCTTTGTATTTTTCAGATGAATCAGAGTTCTGTCAGAATACAGGAGATAAAGCAATTTTTTTGGTGGTTGGTAATTTGCAATTGTCATTAGTAAACCAGCAAAAGAGAGAGCTGGAAGCAGTTACGACCAAATGAGAATGTCATTACAAGCAAATGATAAAGCTTTTCCATCTATTAACTCAATGAGACGACGAACAACGATCATAAAAGGGTACAGAAGTTATTCTACAAAACCATCATTAAGCATGAGGAGGCTTCTTCTTTACAAGTTATATCTACTTTCCTGCAGAGGAGACAAATTAGTCTCTCGAGAAGAAGGCTAAATCTGCAAAAGTGATTATCGATAAGATCGTCATCCTAGAAGATGTAAGGATTCTACAAGGAAATCTTTTATAGTACAGTTGGAAGCTAATAAGGCAGATACTATCTGAGCTATGCTTTGGTAAACCACTTAACTCGAGTCTATAATATATGCTCTTATTCATGTACTTCCCTAGAAGGTCATTCTTTTTTTAACCAAATTCTAACCATTTTTTTATAGTCAAATAATTCACCATTAGCCATTTACAAAATAATTTAAACTTCCAACTACACTATTTTTTTAAATTTAAAACTACACTTAAGAAAGATTTTTAAACTCTATGCAGGTATTTACAGAGAAGACCCCTTTTTTGATAATGAATACAGAGGATCTTATTGCGGAAAGTCGAACTAAACACTAGTAAAAAAGAAGGTTAGAGAGAACACTAGCGACTAAAGTGCTACAGACATATAAAGTCTAACCATTTGGCACACAATTAATACTCCAGAATATATCAGATTCAAAAGGTAATTTCCTTTATTTGTTTTAATTAAATACAAATCAATTCTAAGAACTGACTGACTTCTTTGCAATACTTCCTTTTGAGACACTAGAACTTAGTTAACTCAATAAAAAGTACTTCTCATATCATTCTCATTTGTATATCAACAAATACATTTCACAATAACTAACATACTAAAGGCAGAAGAAGGACGAAAAATCTAGCTGCAAAACTAATACTACTTGAATTATTCATGTTAAGTGGCAAAAAGTAGCAAAAAATAAAGTAAGCAGAAAATAAAAGCTAAACATACATTAAAACCATTAACGCTAAACTCACGAAAACCCTTTCTGCAGCTTCAGTATGGCATTGAACATTTTTCGCCAGGAACCAACAACATTAATCCCCATATCCTTGAGATCTTCCAGAGTCAACATGGGCAAAACTTCATCATCAACCTCATGAATCTCAAAAACGGGAGCGTATCTCCCCAGGCCCAAATCAACCAACCAGTCCCTTACTCCAATGCTCTTATCCCCATAATTTATTTCGTTATGAACTCCTCCATTGTTGAGGTCCTCGTGATGGTCTCTACTCTCCGACACTCTAGTCCTAATTCCTCTCCGATCCCAATACTGAAGCCCCGTGTGTTCCATAGAGTTAATTGGACTGTGCTCTTTCACAGGGCTTTCCGAACCCTCCAGCTTGAATTCCCGAAACTCTTCGTTATCGTTGTTAACACCTTCTCTGAAAAAGTTCTCTTCGTGAATTCCTCCGCCATTAGGCATCTCGAACTTAGCTGACGAGGAATGCCAATTTGTTCTCACTCTCTTCGTAGGTTTCCTCTATTTCGATTTGCGATTTCCCAAATCAAGGTTATAATTATTGTCCTCGATGTTGTTGTCGTCATAATTATCCCCGCCACCATTAACTAGATTAGTTAGAGGCCTGGTCTTTGATGTTTTAGTTGCCAGAGTGGGGTCCTTGTAGAAACGCCAGGTTTTAAGGCCTCACTGGAAGTGAGTGTCGGAAGGTGAGTCTCTGATCTCTCCTAATCGAATACTAGGTCAGCGTAGTCGTTTTGAAGCCAAACTGGGGCCTAAATTATTATTGTTAGCGTTGTTGGTTGGAGGGTTGTCCGATGGGGGAGGTGGTGGAGCTATAGATGTCGTATTGGAGGTGGTGGCTGTAATAGAAGCAGAAGGGAGGGGAGAGGCGGTGATGGAAGCGTCGGGCGGCTATAGCTCGGCCATGTGAGCAAGTAGAGAGTAAAGAGGAGTGTCAGGAAGCGTGTGATAAGGCAAGTGATAGGACAGGAATCAAGTGGACGCGGTTGCAGTTACTGTGTTTTAAGTTGCCACAGTCCGATTAAGAAGTTGTTTATCCTCGTAGAGAGATGTTGAAGGGCGAACACTTTGTCGTGCGGATAGAGCCGATATTATATTATTTTAATGCATATAATAATTAAATATGTTATAATATTTTTAGTGTTTATAATAATTTGAATCATAAATCTATGAGAAGAATATGAATAAGGTTACTATGAAATGAAAAGATGAGATAAATAAAAAAATAAAAAGAAAATACTAAGCTAAGGACACAATTATACCAAATTAGTAGTTACATAAAATGAATCTTTTTGTTATTACCTATAAGCTATATGATATAATAGAATTTAAATAACAATTCAAATAAACATTATATTTAGATTTACAAAATAATAAAACGGGTAACAACCATTCAAGTAAGGTGTAAGGGGTCTTTTGGTAGAATGTATAAAAATAATACTAAATAGAATATATTAGTTATGCATGCATTAACTATGCATACTTTGTTTCTTATGAATTATTTGGTTAAAATAACATGCATTGCATAAAAAATACTTATTTTACAAAGATATCCTTAACAATTATGGTTGAAAAGATGTAAAAAGGATTTTGAAATAGGGTCTTTAACCATGCTAATGCATGCATTAGATCTTAATAACATCTTACCCAATAGTATATATAACTAATGCAACCATTAGTCATACACAACAAAAGAAAAAAAAGGTATTACTAATATACAAAATTACAAAGTAATTGCATGCATTATTTTTGCTAATACATTCTGTAAATCGACTACACATATTAGGTGTAACGACCCAACTTAGGGCCTAGTCGTCACACGACGAATGAGACACCAGTAGGCACCTCACCCAAGCTATCTTAACATATCGAACATTCACAGGCCAGAAACTCATACATTTGTGGAAGTAAACGGAGTAGGGGATTAGGATATCATTTAAAAATAAAGATATCATCTTAAAACATGCATTGTGTCCATAAACATATCAACTAGACCACGGATAAACGAAACTGGTAACGGTCGATTTCCATCAAACAAAAAAGATTCTAAACATTAACAACATAGAACATAAGAGTCTCCAAAGGCCAACATATACATTAAGTCCAAAATACATAGCTAGAAAGAAAAATGGTAGTCCTGAACTAAGGGCTCACCAAAATGAACTAGTCTTGAATGTCAGAGAACTAGCCATGTGCTGGAGGAGGAGAACTTGTCCCTACATGGTTAAATCATGCAGGCAAAATATGCATTAGTACTTTTGAAATGTACTAAGTATGTGAGATGCAACGCAAACATGAGATTGTAATGCCATCATTCATAAGTAAAGACTTATATGCATGGGACAGTAAAGGCAACATTAATATGAGCTTAAGTATGCACAAGGAACATCATTCAATATGTACAAGAGTAATGCATGAATAGAACACAAGTGATAGAACCATGATATAGATCATAAACATTGTGAGAATGGATCATAATCGACATATAAGACCATGTGAGCTACTACATGGAATCTAACATAGCCCCTTACTTTGGCAGGGGAGACCACTTGTTGGGTAGAACTCCGTCACTTCACATGCATCATCATATAACATAAATGACCTATGTGGATCCACTAATCTTGCTTACAAGGGCTCCTATAGTGGCATATAGTTAATGGGGCAAAAGGTTTCTTGTAGGGTTCCCTTATCGAACCCCACCTCGATGCCTCATTCGATGCTAAGTCATCACATGGAATCTTTAAAATATAAAATCAGTCAAATCATGACACTTAGAATCATAACTAGAAATCTCAAGAGTACCTCAAAACTTTAAGGAACCACCAAGTGAGAATTGTCCTTTAATCTTGGGGACCATCATAAACATCATTTAGGGTGTTGTCAACATGCTTATATCTTTGAAAAATCATAACTTTAAAACCCTTCTTTTATGCCCTACTTTACATCATATAACATGCAATACTTTACTTTAAACTTATTGGGCTTAGTCATAAGTTGAAACATTTATAAATCATGTGGTTCATGTATTATCATGGGAAAATCTGCTTATTTAAAACATGTAAAACAATCCACACTTCATCATTCAAACCCATATAATTGGGGTCATCAATATCAACTTGAAACACATGGAAAATACTTAGTAGAACATCATACGGTGACATTGAAAACATGTAATAACATAAAACATCATAAAATCATCATTAGTATGCATGGTAGTATTTAAGGATCTTAAAGAAAATGTAAAAGCTTTTATGTAGGACTTTGTGGGTGAAATGAGACCTACAAATAAACTTACATAACTTAGGTAAGCCTATGAAGAAGGAATTTGTTATTATGGAAAGAGACCCTTGAAACCCTAACCTCCTTAGCTTGTTCTTGAAGAGGAAAAATGCCTTAGGAAATTCTTGAAAGTGAAATAATGAAAAATAGTAGGGATCCTAGGGCTTTATGGTCTGTTTAAGGGCCTAAAGAGTCATCAAAATGATGTAGTTTAGGTTTAGAATTGGCTAAAAGGACAAAAATTCTCTTTATTAAAATCGCCAGACACCATCTACAAGACCTCAATTATGGGTCGTGGATGGAACCACGAGCCATGGTTCTTGTCATCATGTTCTCCTTTTTCAATCATCAAAAACTGATTACCAAACATTAACCACGAAGCCCCATTCTATGGGTCGTACATCAACCCATGGGTCGTGGATAGCCCTATGAAATCCTTCCACACTTAGCAAAATTCTTACTTTTCTGGATCCCATCTACGAAGGCTTTCTACGGGTCATGAATGGGACTATGGACCGTCCTTTTAATTGTGATTTTCCTTCTAAAAACTCTAAATTTCCTTCATGTCTGGAACTCACACTTACGACCCTTTCCATGGACCGTGATCACTTCTATGGGTCGTGAATGGCTTCGTGAACCACTTTATACTTAGAAAACTTTTTCAATTTCCTAAGGTTACCATCCACGAGCCTAGTCTACGATTCGTGGTATAAACTACGGGCCGTAGACTTGGTTTCGTAGATTGATCCTGAGCTTTTTCAGTCTAACTTTTATACACTTTCTAAGCTCCTAAATTGAGGATCGTTATAATAACTCCCCTTGAGAACATTTGTCCCCTAATTGTCATGACCCAAGCCTAGGGCCTAGACGTGACACGGAAAATGGAAGACCCGAGGGTATCCCAAATTAGATTCTTACATATCATTGGCACATCCTTGGTTGTAGAAGCTTAAATCAAAGAATAACAAATAGCAAATAAATTCTAGGGGAAAGGGACTTTAGACTCAAGCTATGGGGATGCATAGGGAAGATGATTTGCATGCGTCACATAACAAGTAATGTCTAAGGAGTGGGCAAGTAGGACTCACGCTATGGGGGTATTTATGGGACTTGGGACTTCCATCTCATTAACAACACACAACAAACATATAAGGGGATAAGGGACTAAGGGAAGTCTCGCATGGAATTTAATGACATAATAGGATTCAAGCTCAATACATATTAGTCATATCCAACAACATCTCTATCATGATTAATGGGGTCCAAGACATGCTTCCGGGATCACCCTCAATTGGAAAATATCCATAAATACATAAGACTTAATTAAGCATGAAAGGAAAATGGATGTTGTCTCCATAATGGAGGACTCACCAAAGAAAAGTCTTCAAGTAATCCGGGTAGCCACGTGGAGGAGGATGAATAGGAGCTCCAGTCTCTACATGGTGAGATCATGTAGGCAAAATAGTATGTGTTAGTACTTGGAATGTACTAAGTATGCGGGGTGTAATGCAAGCAAGGAAAGGTAGTATAACATTACAAAATGCATAATCATAATCAATAGATAGTAAATCAATATGACATGCATGAATGGTGCTTAAGCATAATCATGCATAGAGATAATTAAACTTGAATAACATACATACATATGTGGGAGGAGACCGTAACTGACATATTAGACCAAGAGAGCTACTACTTGGAATTCCGATGTATGACCCCCCATCAGAAAAAAGGTGGTCTACTTGCCAAGGTAAACCAAACTTAACCCCACATAGTAAGTAACTTGACCTAGATAGATTCACTAGTAAAATCCCTTTTAGGGAGCATAACATAAACCTTTGGTGACATATAGTTAAGAGACCAATACTTTGTATAAGGACCCTTAGGTCGAGCCCCGACCTTAAGCCTGCTTCAGTGCTAAGTCTAATCCCACAGAATACTTAACATAATCATAATCATAAACATCATTATAACTTGAAAGACTTGTAAAATCGTGATAACATGGAATGAGTAGCTCATTCACATAACTTGACCCCTACAAGTGAGCATATACCTTACACTAGAGGGTAATAATATTCACAAACTTGACCACTTCTAGTGGTATAGCTTTACACAAGAGGGTGGACTATTCATAAACTTAACCACTTCTTGTGGACATTGGTGAGTACATGAGGGTATAACACTTATCATACTTGACCCCTTGATGTAGACAATATCCATTCTCAAGAGGGTAGAATAACATAAGGGCTCAACATTTTCTTAAAAATCATAGGACTTTTCATGAGTTCAAAACATGTTTGGGAGTCCACATAATCATCATCTCATACTTGTCTTATAAATAATGCAATAACCTTTGTCAGGTAACTTTAGTCAAATACGGTGGGTGAATGCACATATACTAAAAAATTATGCAATTTAGTAACATACTCATGAAGAATGCAAACCCATGTCACTTGAACAATCAAATCAATCAACCCACAAATGAAGCGGAAAGGAACCCAAATTTAATATCATAAAATCCATCTTAAAACTCATCATCTTCATGGTTTATAACATGCATGGGTTCAAAATTCATAATCTAAATCATGGGGCAAGCCTTCAATTGTAACAACCCAAATTTGTTTGAAAAACTCCTTATGGGTGGTCTTGTATGATGTTATACTGGCCATGGTTGAAATTTGGTATCCAGGGGTTGAATTTAAGTGGCCGAACGCAAAACGGATCATTTTGGGGCCTAGAGAGGCCGTTTGGACAGTGAGCTTCACAGAACCATAACTTTTGATGCGGGTTGAACCATGTGGGATAATACATATCAAATTTAAGATATTTGAATTATCTTTTCAACACAACTAGTTTCACTCGATTCAAAGGTCGGATGAGGAAGTTATGGCCCAAAGAGTGAGACTACCTAAAATTCGAAAGACATTGGAGATAGGCCCTGGAAATGGAGCAAGGCATGGGACACGGACCGTTGTACTGTTAAAAGTCCATGTGGGGGTCCGTGATATGGTCCATAGAGCATGGGGTAGCCAGGACCCACCCCACAAACTAAGTTAAGGTCCACGAACCACCCCACGATCCGTGAGACCTCAAAAGAACCATTTGGTGGTCCGTCAAGTTGAGAAGAGCCTTGGGAAAGATTTGGGGTGTTTATTTGACTAAGGAAAGGCTCATGGAGCAGTGGGACGGACCGTGAGCTGTTGTATGGACCGTTTGGGCCACTGTTTGACCTTGAGTTCAGTGAATTGTCCGCCTCTTTAATGGTTAAGTCGAAATTTGGTTGATCCGTAGGCCCTTTTTAGGCTTCCTAAAGTCCCTTAAACCTATTGGATATAACCCTAACCCTTATACATATATTTTTAATA
>JBCEWC010001335.1:0-34076 GCA_038996855.1 Solanum aculeatissimum
TTTCTCTATAATAATCTCACACATGTAAGTTTTGTTATTACCTTAGATCTAATACTAATTATGACTAGATTTAACATTGTACAAATCTGATAATGGAGTCCAAAGCAGTGCGAAGTTAGTTTTGTTATCTTTTTTCTTTTACTTAAGAAAGTTATCTATATTTTCAATAAAAGAAATCTTGGTAGAGAGTGTTATTCTCGAATGAGACCTTTGTCAAGTCTAAATTTGAATTAGTTGGATTTCAATGCGGATTATGAACATTGGATGAATAATTTTAAAAAATATATACTCTTATGACAATATAAGATTATGAACATCGGATGAATAATTACAAAAAATGTATACTCTTATAACAATATTAAGAATTTTTTAAATATTTATAGTATTCAATTTAATAATATTGGCATCACATACACGTGCAACGCATGTACGTTAAACTAGTAAGACTATACATACATGGGACAAAAAAAAGGGGGGACGAATTAAAAAGAATTTGACACTATAATTAAGGCAATACACGAAACACCGAAAAGAGAGAGGGACTAATTAATTGTTAGTATTTATTAAGGCAATACACGAACCTCTAATTAATTTACCTGGTAATCTCTCTCTTTAATTAATTGTTAGTATTTATTAAGGTATAATTCAATGTTTGGATTTATGTTTAATGAGTATTGTTGATTGATTACTTTTGTTTATTATTATATATTTCAATTAAAATTGTTTCGTGAATGTTAAGTCAAATATATATTGTCAAACTTTTGGTATGGTTTATGGTGTAATTTATGTGTAAGTAAATGGATGGTACCGTTGTTGATGTTAAGATAGGTTTTGTTTAGGTTGTTGATGGTATAGATGTTGGTGATAAAGTTGTTTATTTAGTTTAGCGTATAACTATGAACCAACATGGGTACTTTTGGTTGATTTGTTTGGTTATTATTATATAATTCAATTAAAAGTGCTTAGTTGGTGTTAAGTTGAATAAATTTTGAATTTTTTTTTTTGTGATTTGTTGTGTTACTTACGTTTAAATAAATAAATGGTACATTTATTGATGTTAAGATTGGTGTTGTTTTGTGAAATTTATGATTATAAATGAATGTCAAATGGCTAATGATCAGTAACATGGGTACTTTTGGTTGATTTGTTTGGTTATTACTATATAATTCAGATAAAATTGCTTATTTGAAATTAATATTTTTAGGTGAATCTTTGGATTAATACTTGATAACACAGTAGGTGTATATTTTTTCACAAAAAAAATATACGGTAAATCAAAAGGCAGAAGGTTAATTGTTTTTTTGTGATTTTGTTTATGTAATTCTAGGGAAAATGTTGGTTAATGGATCTTCAGTTGAATATATTTCTTGGTTCTACTTGTTGCATATGGTTTGTTGGATTTGGTGTGAATTATAATACAATATTGGTATCTGTATATGATCTAACGAGTTCCCCAAAGGTTCTACCTTGTAATTTCAACTGGTTTTGATATTATTTAGTAGTATCTTATAAGTATTTATTTGGTTAATATACGAATGCAACTTCACAATAAGATCTTCAATTATAAAAAAATTAACAAAAATACAACTATAGTTGATCATAAAGTTTTCTCATATTAACTAGAATCACGTAATAATTAGTTCTCACATAGAGAGTTATAATGACAAAAAAAATAACAACAAAATAATTAGAATTCAGCATGAACATCCGAAAAAAAATTACACAACGAATGACCAATACCATTGATGATCACGTGCACAGATCAACAGTTACGTAATGTCAAATTAAAAGACTTAACATATAAAAAACAGAACATGATGCCTATTTGTTCCTTCTTGGTACATAATTAGAACGAAAAGACATTGTCAGTAACAGAGACATATTTCCTTGAAACTTTAAGAGCGTCAAGTCTACTAATAACCTTTCCAGTAACTTGACTTACACTAATTGAATCGGACTCTATCTTTCTTTTGCCATAATTCCACAGCAATACACCGTACCTCAACCGAAATAAATTCGGATCTATGAAACATGTAGCAATATCCACATGACCTTGTGAAAAGTTTTCAGCAAAAACACAAGTGTATTGATCACAATCACTGCAAAAAAAATATTTGAACATTAAACAAATTCATAACAATTGACAACTAAAACAATGAAACAGTGAGCAAAAAACTTACTTGCATGTGGTAACAATGGACCATCATTCACAACACCTTCTTTGTTATGATTATGTAAATAATCAACCATTTGACCTTCGCAACTAATAAGTTTGACAGTCTCCTCAAACTAAAAAATAAAAGAAAAAGATCATTATAAAATTTTACACCAAAAAAATATCAAACATTACACCATCTATAACCATAAAAAGATCTCAACAGTTTAGTAGCAATAAGATCAATATTATAAACAAAATAATATGTTAATGTCATTAATACACCCTTAGAACTATCAATATGTATATCAACTAAAACATAAATAAACTGACAACCAAATAACACCAAAAATAACATCATTTCATAGAAAAGACACAACAGTACACCAACTATAACCATAACTTCATCTAAGATATCAATATTTACACCAAAAATAATATCAATAATACACCAGCTATAAACCATAAAAGGTGTCAACATGGCAATAGCTATAAAGATAAATATTATGACCAAAATAATATGCTAATACCACTATTTTGCTACAGTGGAACTATGCTCAACTGTTTGTCAACTTGACACCATCTATAGTAACAAACACGTATAAACACCCATCAATGAAATCAAATATTTACACACAAAAAAAAAAAGTAAAAAGTGGACAAGCTATCACCATCAGATAAATAAAAAGATGCAACATCTATAATAACATATACCAATAGCTTTTACTAAAACATTGTCAATATGACACCATATATGATAACAAACACCTATAACACCTACTATGAAATCAAAGTTTACACACAAAAAAAAAAGGCAGTAGACAATCTATGGTCATAACATATATCAAAGGTACAAACAACTGTTGTAACAAAATTTTCAGCCAAAAAAATATTAATTTAACCAACAATACACTATTATAAGAAACAATAGAAACTATAAGAAATAGTAAAAAATTATACTAATTGTGGGGAGTGCAGTAAAATTCTTAGCAGGAACATTGTTCCCACATGTAATGAACCAACTAAGTCAACAGTTCACCAAATACACACATCAAGTATACTATATAATCAACAATTTAACCATGTAAACTATCAAACTATAGAAAAAGATACCATCATCAAGTAAACTATACAATCAACAATTTAACTAGGAAGAATATTACTAAGAAGTCAAGAGTGCAAATTTAAAAAAATAAATTAACCAACTTTGTCAATTTAAATTGATTCAGGTAAATACATATAAAAAACTGGAAAAAGACTCACCATATTGTATCATCCCCAAAAATTTAACATAGAACAAAAATTTGCGAACATGAAGGAGCAGCGACACAGAGACGACGAACTTGAGCGACCGACTCGGCTGCTATGAGCTTGACAAAATAGAAGAACGAAATTTTAATTTTTGATTTTAATTCTGGAATTAGGACAAAAGAGGAGGAGAATCGACTCAAAACCTAAAAAAAATCCCTCCCCCCCCCCCCCCGGCAGTGAATAGTTAGGGGTATTTATAAGTGAAAGATTGGGGTCAATTGGGGAGGGGGGAGAGGGGGGAATTGGACGAGGATTAGAGTTTTTTCAATTCAAAATTTGAATGTTGGGGTTGGGTCAAAGGGATGCGTTGGCGTCGCAGTTATACGACGAGTTAATCATCTCGTCCTCAAAATCGCTAGGGCTTTTTCGAATAGGAATTCTTTCATCCAAATTTGACATGTTGAACAATTAAAGAAAAAGGAAAAAGACAAAAATCACTGCAAATCAAGAAGAAAAGTGCATGCAAAAATGAATCCAACAATGAAATTGCAACAGGGATTGTGTGGGATTGAAACGGAAAGGCGATGGGTGTCGAAAGGTCACTGTGAAGTGTATAGAATACATTTAACAGCGCTATGCAGAAGGTTTCAATTAAAGAGGAAAAATAAAAATATAGAAAATTTTGGAACTATAAAAAGCAATAAAATATTGTCAAATTCCAAAAAAAATGAGTATTTGGGGAAAATAGGCGGAAGAAAAAAATAAAAATTTTACCTAATCCTAACAAAATATTAAATGAAAAAATATTGTTGACTATTAAATATGTATTTTCTTTTTTTAAAAAAGAAAAAATAATAATATCATAAGAATTGACATAGATGTAAATAAAAAGCTTAAATCTACAAATATTCTTGAGAGTTGACATGATTGGTAATACAAACTCTTAAAGTGTATACTCTTGTAATTTTTCTTTTTAATTTTACGTTATAAGTTTTTTGGAAGATACATGTTTTCTTTATTGAATTCATAAAGCTATATTAATTTATAATTTAATTAAAAAAATTCTCTATACTACTTGCTTGTGGCTTAGTTAATTTCAATGATAGAGTTGTTATTTATTCTTATGTTTGCTCGTGGGAGAGACTCTAATTATCTTCAAGAAACATATTAACGTGCCTCTAAGTTAAGCAAGTCTTGATTTAGAATTCCTTGTACTATTATCATTATTGTTCTAACAATTTGAAGATAGTTGTCTCTATGGCATCCACATCAATATCAAATAATGTTCCATCTTTGCCTAATTCTAATTTTGTAATATTTGATGACAAAGACTTTCCTAGATAGCGTGGAAAGATGGAATTCTTTTTAAGACAATTGAAGTTGGCATATATTCTTAAGAAACCTTGTCTTGAAGCTCCCGGTTCTGATGTAGCAATTGAAGAGGCTATTGTGATTAAAGAACAAATTTTCAAGTGGCAAGATGATGATTATTTATGCAAGAATTACATTCTTAGAGGAATGTCTAACAAATATTATGATCAATATTATATCAAGTTCAAATTTGCTAAAGATATTTGGGATAATCTTCAAGCTATCTATTGGCAGAAGAGGCGGGTTCAAAAAAAATTCTTGTTTCAAATTATATGGAGTTCAAAATGATTGATGACAAGTCAATCACTGAACAAGTACAAAAATTTTAACTTGTAACTAATAAAATGGCTATATCTGAAATTACAAAGCTCACTTGGTAGCTAAAGGATTTATTCAAATGAAATATGTTAATTATTGTGATGTTTTTGCACTTGTAGCTCGGATGACTTCTATTCGATTTTTGGTTGTTTTAGCAGCAATTCATGATCATGTAATTTATCAAATAGATGTGAAGACTGCATTTTTAAATGAAGATCTAGTTGTAAAAATTTACATGAAACAACCAGAAGGATTTATCATTCCTGGTCAAGAACATAAAGTTTGTAAGCTTCTTAAATCTCTTTATGGATTAAAACAAGCTCCAAAGCAGTGTCATGAGAAATTTAGAAATGTCATGATTTCTAGTGGACACATAATCAATGGATGTGATATCAGTATATTTAGTAAATTTAAAGAAAATTCTGGTATTATAATTTGTCTTTATGTAGATGACATGTTGATCTTTGGAATTGATATTGAAAGAGTCAAAGAAACAAATTAAAATCATTTCTTACTTCTCAATTTGAAATGAAAAACATTGGAGAACCTAATGTGATTTTGGGCATTAAAATCGTAAGATCAACAAATAATTTGACTTTTACTCAATCAAGTTATATTGAGAAGGTTTTGAAGAGATTTAGTCACTTTGATGACAAACCTTTCCCTACACCATTTGATCCTAGCATCAAACTAGTGCGAAATTTTAGTGATATTCTTGATCAATTGACATATTCTCAAATCGTTGACAATATTATGTATGTCATGCATTGTACCAGGTCGATATTGCTTATATGATAGGAATTTTGAGAAAGTTTATTGGTAACCCTGGAATTGAACATTGAAATGTCTTTACTCGTGTTTTAAGATATCTGGAGGGAATAATGAATGTTGGCCTATATTATTTTACCTTCTCAGCGGTTCTTGAAGGTTATAGTGATGCTACTTGAAATTTTGATCCGTATGACTTTAAATCTATTGCTACTTGGATTTTTACTTTAGCTGGAGCAACAATCTCCTAGAAATCAAAGAAGCAGACATGTATTACTCATTCAACCATAGAGACAGAATTTATAGCTATGTCTTCTACTTGAGAAGAAGTTGATTGACTGCGAGGTATACTAATGGATATTCCTTTATAGAGTAAGGAAGTTCCACCTTTGACTATCGATTGTGATAATCAAGTTCCTATATTTCAAGCTTCTAGTGATTGTTACAATGGCAAATCGAGATAAGTTTGTTTCAGATATAATCATGTGAGAAGATTATTAGAAGAAGGTATAATATCACTTCAATATGTGAAGTCCAGATCCTATTTAGCAAATTCTTTGTCTAAAGAGTTAGTGGTGGAAACTTGTAATCAGATGAAAATAAAGCTTATTGTAAATTAGTTGTACTTTACGGTAATCCTACCTAATCATGTAATCTTGGGTTCAAAGGGAAAAACAAGTAAAGTTATAATTGTGAAGCACATCAATAAAATTTTCATTTTCTTTACAAAAAAAAAAGAGTAAGTAGATGTGCATGATTGAGATTCATTTCTCTTAACAAATTAGTAAGACCAATTTCGGTTAAAGTTACTAAGAAAACTCTTGATAGATTTACTTATATTCCTACAAAAAAGAAGGATGAGATTATATTCTCTTAATAAATTTATAAATCGATTTTGGTTGGAGCTTGTAGGAATACTCTTGATAAATTTACCAATACTTTGTTGTAAAGGAAGATGAGATTAATTTCTCTTAATGAAATTCATGGACTATTTGGTCGAAGTATGCAAAGTTACTCTTGATGAATTCACCGCACTAAGTGTGAAGTAGTGGTTGTTTCAATAAGATTTTAACAAGAAAATCTTAAAGCATTTAGCTAAAAGGATTCAGGACACATGGTCGTAAGGTGTCAAAGAATTTTGATTTTTACCAGAACATAGTGATATGCGTGAAGTATTTTTCTACTTCATTCAATGAACCACTTAGTTCAAGTCTCGTTCATTAAGTAGTCTATAATTTAGAAAGTCTTAGCCAGCTAATGGTTCAAGTCCAAAAGGCACCATTGTTGATGCATGTTGCTAGATTAATGCCTCAAAATATTTTTTTGATTTTTTCAAAGATAAAAATTTCTTGAAACAAGTGGGGTATTGTAGGAGTTAATGTTTCAATTAATTTTGAAACAAATTCATCCAAATAAAAGTTTTTGAAAAATACATGAATGTGAATTATAACATTCATCTTATTCTAATTTTATGTTATAAGTTTTTTGGAAGATACATGTTTTCTTTATTGAATTCATAAAGTTATATTAAATATAATTTAATTAAAAAAAATTCTTTCAAAACTTTTGTCCTATAAATAGAGTTTCTTTTTGTTTGAAAAAAATAAGCAATTAAAAACACTTTCCCTTGAAAACACTTGAGAAACATAAATCAAAAGGTGAAATCACCAATTCAAGAATAGAAGAACAATATTCTTGAATGCTACTTGTTTGTGGCTTAGTGGAATCCCGAAGATAGAGTTGTTATTTATTCTTTCATTTCGTGAGAGAGACTCCAACTATCTTCAAGAAACATATTAACGTGCTTCTACGTCAAGCAAGTTTTTATTTAGAATTCTTTGTACTATTATCATTCTTGATCTAACATTAATAAAATAAAAATTCATATTAATTAATCAAACAAAAAATTCATTATAGTCCCATAAATAGAATTTTGAAAGGGTAAACGGTACATATAGACCTTATACCTAACTTGTAGAAGTTCAAAAGACTCTAAGCTTAAATAAGGTGCATCAAAATAATAATAAAATATATATATATAGAAGTAAATAGTACATAATAAATACTCTACCAACATAAACTATAATATATAAATAGCATTTGAAAAATAACAAATTCTATATCCAAAAACATGTATGTATTGCCTTCAAATTGTGAAAAAAGAATTGCAGTACCTTGTCTAATTTCTTTATTCCAAAATTACAACTTACTCATGTGCAGTAGGGTACTTGATGGGACCAAGAAAAGCTTCTAAAATCACAAAGAATCAGAATACTTTATTTGTTTTTATGGGGTGGGGGTGGGGGAAGGTGGGGTGAGGGGGTGGGGGGATGAAGCATTATAATTACTCCAATAAGAATGCTTTTTAAGGATGCTAGAAGGAACAAATAGCAAAGTTGAAGTGGATGGGAAATATATATTTAAAAAAAAAAATGAACCACAAAAAAATAAATAAATAGAGTTTTGCTTTTTCTCCTTCTCCAATTCTTTCCATTTCTTGTTTTTTGGCTAGTAAAATTAATTTTAATATTGTTTTAAGATTGTCATTGATATGATGGTTTAATTTATAAGTTATGGAGAATTTAATAATTTGATTATTATATGTTAATTAACATTTACAAAAATATTATATTGAATTAGGTATGTTAAAAATATTTATTATTGTGTTTTGTTTTATGTTATTAATATAAAAGGTTAAAATATTGAATTAATTTCATGATCTCTTGGGTTTTGTAAAAGCTAATTTTAATTTTGTCCCAAAATTATCGTTAATATAACCTTTTTAATTATAAGTAAGTTGTGCAAATATTAATAATGTGATTATTATATGTTAATTAGTATTTAAAAAATATGTTATATTGAATTAGGTATATTAAAAAGTATGTATTATTCTTTGTTGCTTTACGTGGTTGATTATATAAAAAGTTAACATATTGAATTGATTTCATGATCTATGGAGTTTTGTAAAACTAATTTCAATCTTATTCCAAGGTTTTTATTAATATGGTCATTGAAGTAAGTTATGCAAAACTTAGTAATATGATCATTATACGTTAGTTCATACTTAAAAGATGTTATACTGAATTAGGTATATTAAAAAATATTTATTATTTTATGGTATGTTATTTTACTCTATAAATAAATATTTGATCAGTTTCATGATCTTTGGATCTTGTAATGCTTATTTAAATGTTAATATGCTCGTTTGATTTGATTTATAAATAAGTTATGCAAAAATTAGTAATGTAATTATTTTACTTTAGTCAATACTTAAAAAGACAATATATTGATTAGGTACTTTCAAAAAATATTTATTATTATACATTGTTTAAGCTTTTAATAAAAAGTTAATATTGAATAAATTTCACGACCTCTTAAATGTTGTTAAGCTAATTTCAATGTCGTCTCAAGAGTGTCATAAATATGATCGTTTAGTTTATAAGTACGCTATGCAAAGATTAGTAATGTAATTATTTTATATAATTATACTTAAAAAGACATTATATTGAATTAGGTACTTTAGAAAAAATATTTGTTGGTTACGCGATAAAGAAAAGACTAACATATTGAATCAATTTTATGACCTTTTGAGCTTTGTAAAGCTAATTTCAACGTTGTCCCAAGGTTGCCATTTATACGATCATTTGAATTGTAAGTAATTTATGCAAAATTTAGTAGTTTTATTATTATACATTAGTTAATAGTGTAATTACGTTAAGTAATGAAGGAATTAATTAGGTAGGTTTTGATCCTTTTATCTTGCATAAAATAACAACACACATATTTGCTTCTGACTTATACATGTACTAATTACGCGGATTTCTAAAGTATAAATCAATGTGTATTAATTTGTATACATGAATAACTTATCTCCTAACTAGTTATCATACATGAAATTACTCGTACACGAATATAAACTACCAATGACGCATTATTTTTTAAAATTATTTTTTACATATAACTTTATTTATTGTTTTTAAAAAAAAAAATTTTTAAAAGATTTGACCAACTAAAATGTGCTTTGACCCAAATATAGTAAATGAGATTAGCATAATCTGTTCCAAAGGTCCCAGACCATATAAAGAAAAATATTAAATAAGGTGACAACGTGCATTCTAGTACTTGTACGACGTGCATAATATTTTGTTACTTTTTCCTGAAATTTTCCCTGGATTTACCAATTCTTGAATTTTGATACACTTCACAGTTCACACCAGTCCACCTTGACCCACACCTCACTCAAAGGGGCAAAATCAAATCTTTGCTTTACTTGGTTGTAGCTCCAATATAAGCGTTACCTGTATTACAAAGAAAAAAAAGTGTATTTTTGTTAATTCTACAAAACCCTACACCAGAAACCTCTTTTATCATTTCATGGTCTTTCACTTTAATCTTGGTCGATAGATGCATCCTCTTGATTAATCAGGTACTTTTTGATATACCCTTTTCGTTTTCTTGAATTTTAATGATGGGAATTTCATCTAGCATTGGTTATGGTCTCTGAGCTTTGTAGAAATTTGTGGATTGTGTGTGTGTGTTTGGTGGCATTTGGTTGTCAAGATTAGTCCAGGATTGGGGAGTTTTTTTTCTATATATATAACCTTTTGGGTGTTAGAATTTCATGTGCGTTGGGTATGGTCTCTGAATTCTGCAGAAATTAGTTTTGTGTGTGTTTGGCGGCATTTGGTTGTCAAGATTAGTCCAAGGATTGGGGAGGTTGTTTTTTATATTTATAGCATTTTGGGTCTTTGAATTTCATTTTACATTGGCTATGGTCTCTGAAATGTGCAGAAATTTGTGGGTTGTGTGTGTTTGGTGGCATTTGGTTGTCAAGATTAGTCGAAGGATTGGGGAGTTTTTTTAATATATATATAACCTTTTGGGTGTTTGAATTTCATGTTGCGTTGGGTATGGTCTCAGAATTCTGCAAAAATTAGTTGTGTGTGTGTGTGTGTTTGGCAACATTTGGTTGTCAAGATTAGTCCAAGGATTGGGGAGCTTTGTTTTTTATATTTATAACATTTTGGGTCTTTGAATTTCATTTTGCATTGCTATGGTCTCTGCACTGTGCAGAAATTAGTTCTCTCTGTCTCTGTGTGTGTGTTTTTGCTTGCTGGCATTTGGTTGTCGAGATTAGAACAAGGATTGAGGAGCTTTTACAGACTTCTTGGGTGTTTGAATTTATGTGTCTTTTTTTTTTTTTTGGTTTCGTTTGATAGGCGGGTCTTGCATTTTTATCGGTAGTTTCATCTAACATTTGTTATGACCTGCTAAGTGTATGCAAATACACGGTTTTTTCCTGTGTACTTGTGTTTTGTTTTCGAGATTGAATCTGTGGGTTTGTGTTTCAGTTTTGTTTTCATGAACTAGAGGTTCTGTAGGTCCCTTTTTTGGTTGTATGGTAAGTCAGAGACAGCTAGAGTTGGTGGGTAATTGAGTTTTGATGTTGAAGGAACCTATGTCTCAACGAGCCATTTGATATCCTAATGACCAATGAGGTGAATGATCTTTTGATGGAGGAAGTTCAAAAGAAATTGGCAAAGGGCATCTGCCAATTTGAATTTGTTATGCTAGGCAGCACTTAGTAACATGATTGCAGATGTCATACTTTGTGTCTTATGTATTTGAGCTTGACTTGCTTTTTATTGAAAAAGAACAGTGTATTTCATTAGCAGCAATCAAGGAAGCAATCTATGTGAGAACGGTGCTTGTATAATGTGTGTTTAGTGAATTGAATCAGTTACCCTTTTCAAAAAAAAATAATGTGTGTTTAGTGTATTGTTTGTTAAAACTTCTGAATGTCATGCTATCATTCAGTATTTAACTTGCTCCTCTTTAGGCTAGAAGCAACTTCTAAGGTATGTTTTAATCATCTACCTTAATATTTTTAATTTTAAGCTTTCGACTTTCCAAGGTTGTTTGTTGTGTTTTATCTGGCTTTCCTGAATTTTTGAATCATGTTTGAGTCTATGAGTTAGCAGACTATCTTGTGATGGAAAACAATTAAATAGATAATGATATAATTGGATTAGGTTGGTCATCAACTTCGAAAGTAAATGACACCGAGCTTGTCGTCCGCACATTCAAAAAACTGGAATTTCTTTGTCACTTTTTTCTTGCCACCCTTAACCAATTTGCCTCATTAGGGTCTTAGACTTTTCGTTATCCAAAGTCTGAACTTCAGGAGACTTTGATATATTTCCAATTTCCTTATATCATTGCCACTCTGAATCTGCTCTAATCTTCTACTCTTCATTTTGATTGCTCTTATAGGCTTTCTGCTTTTGTGCTTTACATGGCCTGAATCAGTAATTCTTTTGCCATTTCGGCTTCAGATCTTCTGTCCTATATTGTCTCTATCGTGTGTGTGTGTGTGTGTACTGTCTGACTTATACATTGCTGATTTTATCAAGGTTTGAGTTTTACTCCGCCTTAAAAAATAGGAAATTTAGTTCTGGGCTGTTTTGTTTGTCTTAGATTGAATTAGCCATTTTAAGTGAGAGTATCCAAGTCTGACATTATTGATTATGCTTTATAAGGTGCAATATTGTTATTGAAACTAGGACTCTTCTATTTTGTTGTTCGGGGGTATACCATGGAACTGTAGGCCTTCTCTCTCGTTCTAAACCAATATTTTTCTCTTTCCTTCAGATTTTCCTCTGATGAATAATCTCCCCTTTTTCCGCAAGCAACTTTCTCCATAATTAGCTGACTATCCTGCCTGAGAAAATTATTGCCATGAACTGAGATTCCTTCCCTGAGTTTCTTCTTCCTTAAATGTTCAATTAGCAATTGATATCGCCAATCCACTGCCAAGAGGTTGGAAGTGACCTTACAGCTTCTACTTTTCTGCAACACATCAACCTTTTCCTTAGCTCTTATTTTTTTGGATTCTTTGATTTACCTTTGTAAAGGTCCTCGCAACTGCATCTTGTACAAAGGAAGATGGAAACTTGTAAAGCCTCTACCGAGGGGAACAGATGCAGTTACTTGTTTAAGTTGTTACCATTTATTTGACTGATCCTTATGAAGCATGAACTATTGAGTGATGCGGTAAACTAATATCAATGAACTAAGTGAATGTAACATTTTGTGATTCTGATGGATCCTGAATGATCAGTGTATTCCAGACATACAGCTTATATAAATGAGCAAGCATGAAATAGGTTGCTGTAAATGCAATGTCAGTGGATCTGTCTACAAGATCTTATCCTTTTTGTACTTCAATTAATTATTTCTTTCCTTATTATACTGTCCTTATGGGTAATCAGTGCTGTACTTTTCATTGTATATTCTTTCAGAATACATTATTTCCTGTGGGATCTTGCTGTCATTGTACCGTCCACTGTAATCAGACTCATGAAGGTGTGGCACCAGCACTTGACGTGAAGGTATATGTTCTATCAGAATTGTATGATTGTAGTTACTTTTCCTTCTGGGATCTAGGAATGTGTTGCTTGTTCTACACTCAGTTACTTTTTCCTTTGGGAATTTTGTTGCTTGTTATACACACTGGTATTTATTCTTCTGGTATCTTTTAGGTAAAAAGGGAAATAAAGTACAGATATGAACACACTATCAAGGATATGGGAACAAATTAATGCATGTCCACCTATATGTTCTATAGAGAATTTCAGATCCTTCTTCAAATAACTCGCTCTTTTTTTAAACTTTTGATAAGCTGAATAACTTATTCTTTATTAAAGGAAGGATAAAGCCCTCGTTCTTCCCTTCAGTCAAAGTCTGATCTAGAACCAAATTTTTTCGTCATTATTAGACCTCACTTTGTATTGGCAATATTATAAATAAAATAGCTCAGAAAGTCTCCTTACGCTGGCTACACTCAAGAGTTCAACAGATACCAGACTGTATCTGGACAGCTTAACCTTGCATTTTCTGGATAATTTTTCCTATCAAAATCTGTTATGGACTTGTTTGTCTGCAAAGTTTCTTGTAGTTATAATGTTATATTTTTCAATAGCCTTTAAGCACCCTGATTTACCTGCTAAGGTATTTGTGCTTCTTCTGGCACATGTTGACATTATTCTGCATTTCCTATATAGGATTAGTTTTGATGGTCTGCAACCTCTCCATCTACAACTTCAGTGACTCTAGAAATGAAGCCAAGAACCAACGCGGGGTCAAGGTCCCAGAAGTCCAAAGGTGTTCAGAGTGAGGGTCCTAACTGGATCATAATTGCAGGTAGTGCGTTATTAAGTACATTATCCGTGCGCTTAGGCTACAAGCTGAAGCAGGTGCTTGATTCGAGACAACAGAACAAGACTACCAGCAGTTTGAAAGGTCGTACATTTTTTAAAGCAATTTGTTTTGTCTGGTGAAATTATTTTGCCCTCTTATGAGAAGTGGTTTAAATTGCAGGAAATGAAAAGTCTCCTGACGGAAGTAAGTTAGGGAATGGTCATTTGCAGTCAAGTGCTTGCTATTTTGCCCAAGATGATGATGGCTGCTACAATTGCAATACAGGTATGCACATTCTTTTCAGCCCTTTAGAATTGTATCCTAGAATTCAGGTTTGTTCTTCTTGGTGTAAAGAATGTGGCTAGTGACTTGATGTTGGCACCATATTCTTCCTGTACTCTTGTCAGTAATCTAACTCCCAGTGTTGTGAGAGAATGATTTGAACTAGTAAAGTTAATTATAGAGGCATGCATCTGAACAATGTTTACATGTTAATGTTGATTATTTGGTTGCTTTCTAACATGAAAAT
This sequence comes from Solanum aculeatissimum, assembly GCA_038996855.1. Lineage (NCBI taxonomy): Eukaryota > Viridiplantae > Streptophyta > Magnoliopsida > Solanales > Solanaceae > Solanum > Solanum aculeatissimum. Next base: position 14,592 of record JBCEWC010001335.1, read on the forward strand.
CAAACACGACATTCATTCACAATTCAGGCCTGTTTGCAGTTATCTTGCGCGCTTTAAGAAGTTTATGGTAATGTCAAGTGAAAAGATTGAAACTAATCCAAGGAGAATCCATGTTATATGATCGATATGATGATTTTCTTGGTATGCACTATGCTAATTCTTCTTCAAAAACAGAAGGTTATTAAATTACTAATGCAGTTAAGTCCAAAAGCTAACCTTAAGGAAATAAAGAGTCATGGGAAAAGTCAAGTTCCATTTATGTCTAATCATTTTGTTCCCATTTTGCACAATGCTTATTATTTGATCTTATGGTTTGCTCGCTGAAATGTATATTATAATATCTCTTGTGGTCACTGTTTCCTTCCATATTATGGGGCATGATTTGGGGTATCTCTTTTGGCGGCTCATGCGACTTACGTCTAGCCTAGTTGAAACAAAAGCCTGTAAAGATAATGCCAAAGCCCTTGGGGGCGTTTAGCTAGCTGCATGGTTAATTGGGTCCTTGTAGTATAGCTTCTCTCGTTTGATTTTATCAGGTGCAGTATTTTGATGATGATAAGATGTACAATTTGCTGTGAACTGCTAGGGTTTCTTTTTTCTCACATTAGAATTCTTAAAGAGCCCTCAGGGTTTTAGTTCAATGGACGCAACGCAAGCTGTGTGAATAGGTCCTGTTATTTCTTACATTTGGTGGATTAGTATTATTATGATTGCTATTTTTGACAATTCAATATATATTAAGAATTCCACAGATCAGCAGAAGATTAGCTCCTCTATATTCTTCTCAATTTTCTATGTGAACTATGTGTCACGTTAGCTGCCGGTCTTCTTTTATCCTTGTTCAATCTGTAAAATTTTCTATGCATAGTCATTTGGTGCAATAGCCTTATTCCCAGTTTGGACAGACAAGTATAGAGAACACGACAAAAAAGTTTGATGTGGTTTAATGTGCTTCCAGCTCTAATACATCCTACATTGTCTGCTTATTAGTGTTGGCTATTTTATTGAACATTTGCTATTTTTATAATACAGGAGCTGAAGGATTGGGAATTACAAAGCAGCGGTATAATGGGTCTGAGTCTGAAATGCTCTCTCTCGTGACAGTTCCTGCCATTGAATTCAATAAAGTGAATGGAGGGGCTTGGTCAACCTCTCCTGAGCGTCTTGAACTGCCACAGAAACCGTTTCATCGCTCTAACAGCTCTGAGTCACCATGTGTCTCCGAATCTGGTTCCGACATATACAGCAAGCGAGAAGTGATACAGAAGTTGAGACTACAGTTAAAAAGAAGGGATGAAACAATATTAGAGATGCAAGAACAAATTGTAGAGTTGCAGGCTTCTCTCAACGCTCAGATGTCGCATTCTGCCCATCAGCAATCATTGCTCGATGCTGCCAACAGGGATCTGTTTGATTCGGAGAGAGAGATACAGAGGCTGAGGAAGGCAATTGCAGATCATTGCGTTGGACAGCTGGGTTCTTGTGATAAGCCCCCAACAGTACCTGTATGGCCAGCTGAAATCCGGAATGGTCATACTAACGGTCACCTGGATGTTGACAGAAATTCAGATACCTCAGAGAAGGGAAGAGGAGACGGGGAAAGGTTTGAAATGCTGAAGCGCGAAAAAGATGAGTTGAAAGAAGTGATTGAAGGAAAAGATTATCTGATCAGGAGCTACAAGGAGCAAACTGCTGAGCTTTCAATCAAGGTCAGGGAACTGCAACAGAGACTGGATGCTCAGCTCCCAAATATTTTGTAGGCGCCCGTTAGAGTTGTGTATTCTTTTGTTTGCTTCCCATTCCCTTGATTGATTTTAAGCTTCATGATATGGGAATTTCTGCTTTGTGTTCATCATGTTGACGAACAGATTTCCGATATATCTGCTTAGTATCAGTAAATTGAGTTTTGAGGATTGCCTCCTGTGTTGCTGAACATGTAAAAATGGTTCATCATGCATATCTATGCATTGAGTTTTTTCATCTATATATTAAAAGACTTGCTCAGCCGTTTGTTGATATTTGACTGTCACCTCCAAAACAAACGTGGAGAGAGAGTTACTGCTCTTGATTGTCCCCGAGCGAAACCTTTTTAAATAACATTGTCGGAGCAACTTGCATATACCTCAATTATTACTTCGACTAGGTCATGTCTCGGGTATTATTGCTCATCGAGGCTTAGAACATATGAGAAGAAGTCATCTAGTGTATTTTGTCCGTGTTGAAATTTGAATTATTATTTTTTCCAATTTATTTATTGTGATTTATTCCCTTGATTAACGGCTAGCCCACACCCTTTGTGAATAAAGACCCTCGACAACTTTCCGTTCTTCTGCAAATATGGAGGAAGCAAACGTTGTCTTGATAAACCAGCTAGCTAATTCATTTATTCACTGTACGTAAGGGGTCGATGAAAATATGATTTCATTTCGTGATTTGAAGTCATGAGATAAAATCATCATTTCAACATGGGATTTCATTTCGTAACTTCAAATCATGAGATGAAATCCCAAATTTTTCAAAAATCATGATTTGAGAATTTCATATTATGATTGTACATTTTGGAAATACAAAATTGACACGAGTTTATATTTCGTAAAAATAAAAAAAATCATAATATATATATACAATTTTTTTGCGAGAATACCAAAGGAGTGATAAAATATTCACGGAATATGAACATAATGATATAGTTACTAATGATATTGATCGTGTTTAATTTTATTAAAAAATAGTACACTATGACTCATGTTTAATTTTACTTTTTTATTGAAGTAAAGTTCAATCAATAAATATTGTATTTTTTTTTAGAGTAACTTTGTAATAATGTATTATACTTTTATTATAAATTTTTGCTTATTTGATAAGATTGTACAAAGAATTAACGATAATGACACACCCAGTAAAATTTCACAAGTAAAATCTAGGAGGATAAAATATACATAGACGTTACCACTGTCTAGGTGCTTCAAAAGGAAAAAAAACAGAATATAGGAAATAAATAAGGCGCCCCATGAGGGTCAATTTTCCCGCCAAATCCAAAAGTTCCCCAATTTTCCCAAACAAAATCACTCACCATTTGTCCAAACCCTACATTCTTCTTCTTCTTCTTCTTCTTCCAAAATCCTCAAAGTCAATTATCACTAAGAAGAATGAAAGGTGGTACGGTTCAGATCAATTGGCACGACATGAAGCCCGTTTTGTGCCTTGATTTTCACCACCTCACCGGCGTAATTGCTACTGGTGGCGCCGACTATGACATCAAGGTTAAAATTACTGTTTTACCCTTCTCAGCCTTGTGTTTTTCTGGATTTTGGCTTGAATTTTGGTTTTAACTATTTTAGTTGGTTAGTTGGTTGATATTACAATTTGCTTCTGCATTTTATTTAGTAATTGATAGTTTGAATTTAGTTTTTTTTTCCAATTAGGTAATGTGTTTTTAATATAGTGTAAGAGCTTTTGAAATTCAAAGGAAATGAAGAAGAAAAGAGAGGAAGTATGCATTTTATTAGTTAGTTAATAGTTTGATTTAGTTTTTGTCAATCGGGTAATGCGTTTTTAAGATAGTGTTAGACCCCTTTAAGTTCAAAGGAAATGACAACACAGTAAAGGGGGCAGTGAAGTAGATAAGAGAGGAAGTTTAGAAAAGAAGGGGAAAGAGGGAATTGGATAGAAGAAAGAAGAAGAGAAATTTGATCAGTGCTAATATTCCAGGCTAACTAAGTTGCTAGAATGTGAATAAATAACAAAAGTTCTAGAAGCAGAAATGAAGATTTTTTCTCCATTAATGATATCCTCGTTTTATTTGAAAAATGGGAGGAAATGTGTTTACCATAATTGTATAAATAGCAAAAATGTGGCGGTGCAATTAGATATTTAAAACAAGGATTCACATCCCAATTGGATGGTAAAAGACACAGCAAAGGAAAGAGACAATAAAATTCCCATTCACTTTCTTAGTATGGTCTCAATTGTCCCAGAACAGATTTCAGAATCATCTTCCTCGAAGGACAATATAATCATTGGATATATGTACTTAATTCCATATTCTCAGCACGTGATATTCTTACCAATTGAGGATTCGTCATTTCGATGGGTGCTCACAGTAGTAGAATTACAGAACTTGGTATAATTTGGAGTATTCTTTAATTCACCACATTTATCATCCAGTTAACGAAGCAACTTAGGGAGTTCCATGATCCCCTTACCACTGACTCAAAAAAACTAAACTTTGTTGAATTAATCCACAATGACTGAGAGTAGGAGGAAATTTATGATTGTGATTCATTTCTCCGCAACCTCAAACTATAAGCTGAGTATCCTTCAGTGATGGTTGCCTAATAACTCATGCAAACTCTCAAAACCAATCTGGTTCTTCAAATTCAACTAAATAATTCACATCTAATAGAGATTGTGTTAGTGTCTGAAATATTACCATCTACATGAACTTGTTTACTTCAGCTTCAATCTGAAGTGACTCTGGCTTGATGAAGAACTCTTTTGCTTCAGATTGCAAAGTCATGTGTATGATGGAATTTTAAATTAGACATTTGCTTGTTGACATATTAACCACTAGTTTCAAAGTTCGCCGATATTTAGAGGACTTTCACATTACTATTTTATGCTCTGGATGAAGTATGATAACATCAGGTTCAAAAAAATTTCAACAGATGTGGGTGATTATTTCTGAAGAAAATGAGAAGAAAGCGCCTTCAGTTTCATACCAGGCTAGCCTTTCTTACCATAGTGGTGCTGTGAATGCACTTCGGTTCTCCCCTTCAGGTAAAGTTGTTCATCTTGCTTTGTTAAAAAGTTCTGGTAGCTATTTTTTTAATTTTACAAGGCAAGAATTGATACAAGATTATATGCTGTTGAGTGTTGGAGTTTCATCTGAAGCTGCAGATTGTTTCGTGCAATTTATTAGTATGGTTGTTTGATGGACTTGGTTTTCTTCTCTCTGTTTCTGTATACCTCTCTGAAGCAAAATGTTATATTGCTTTTGAGAGGGTCAGCATTGGAAATGTTATTGCTGATTCTACTTAAGTTGCAATTAGCTGTTTACCTGGTCAAAGAAATTCCTTTTTCCCTTTCAAAAATTACCTTGTTTGAAATAGACTTGTAGGCTTTCATGCCCTTTAGTTTCAGAAAGCTGATGGTTTGTTAGCCAATTTCTTGAAATAATAATTGCTGTGAGACGTATTTTTATCCTGGTGGCCTATACAGTGCTTTGAAGATTAATATTGTAAAGTTGGAATGTCAGTTGTTGATAATCCATTGAATTGAGTGATTTCCTGGGATTATTGCTATAGGTTATATAATTCCTGCAGTCTGAATCTTTTTTGGCTGGATCTGTATTAGAGCACTTGATGATCTGAGTACTGGAAATACAGAGTGGAGCGGGAACCTCTTTCGCAGTCAGATTTGTTAGATACTGAGTTGCAATGACATTCACTCAGATTTGTTAGATACTGAGTTGCAATGACATTCACGAAATCATCAATTACCTCTGACTATGTAGAGAAGGTTGCTCTTACTATCAATGAAATAACAGATAACAATGTTTCTGCAAGTATTTGCAGCATTTGTGTCAACATGTCTGAAGCACAACTTGATGGAGAGTCATGGTGACAATCTTTTGGGGTGTTGACTTACTTCTAAGTCTATGTCATCTTACAAATTCACTTCTCTGGGTTGATCAATACATTGGACATGTTAATGTTTCTGCTGACTCTGTAACTATGGTTACTTCATTTTTAGCAACCTTTTCATATATCAAAACTTTTATTACAGCTGAACTTCCAGCGCTTGCCTCCATCTGATTTCGTAAACTGTTAGATAATATACTTGTACCTATCTAGTCAGCCAGCAAACTGAATTATCATTTTCTTGTAATATGCAGGAGAGCACTTGGCCTCTGGTGCAGATGGTATGGACTTGTCCCTGTAAATCTCTCAATTTAGTCTGGATCAAATAATTTAACAATTTCTTCACTTCCACTTCTTATTTATCTACATGTATGCTGTATATTTTAAGAGTAACTACTCCTGATGTAGGTGGCGAGCTCATCATTTGGAAGCTACATTCTTCAGATGACAGCAAAACATGGAAAGTCCTAAAGACGTTATCGTAAGCCTTTCATTTGGTCCTATTGCCATTATGAATTACTAAGCACTCTTAGGATAGCTACAGAGTCGCTTTATGGAACATTATCTACTGTTTTCTGGTTTTATTCTTATGGTTTAGCCAGGGAATTATTGGTACACTGTTTGGTTCTTGTCCTGCGTTTCTTATTCTGATCTTTATCATTTTTGCTTGCTAAATGAGTTTTTAGATCTGATTTTGGAAGAAAGAAATAGTTATAATTGCCATTTCAGCAGCCAGCCTTAGTTTAGTGGATGCAGTTGGTAGAAGAGAGCTTTGCTTTCAGGATTATAGGATATTATAACCACATGAAACAGTTGAAGTGTGTGGTGATAAGTAGCGTTGATTATTCACTATAAAAAAAGCAAGTCACGTTGATTATATTCTTTCATTTTTTTAATAAAATAAAGCAAATTAGTGTAGATCATATTCTGTTTGTTTGGATTATATTTTATTTAAGCAGAATGTTGCAATAAACCAGCATCTGTATAATAATTCCTTATTTTTCAGGGAAAAACAGTTTTATGTGTAGTCAATATTTAGCAAGAATGTTATTGTATGTATAGTCAATTTTTGTTAATTTTTTGAATGTTGGTCATAACTTTGCAGCTCAATAATACTGCAAGAAAGTGCTTTGAGAATGTGATTGTCATGGATAAGATATTTCAACTAATGTATTTAAGTCACAAAAGGAGCATAATCATTGTTGTCATGGAATTATTTCTAATTTGATACTGTACTCATGTGTTTACTTTTCTCAGATTTCACCGTAAGGATGTATTGGACTTGCAGTGGTCTGCTGATGGTTCTTTTTTGATTTCTGGCTCTGTTGATAATTCGTGCATCATATGGGATGTCAACAAAGGTAAAAAATAAAATACGATCTAACTTGAAGAGTTTTTGTCAAGATAAATAAACTTTATACTGACAGATGTTCCTTCATCAGGTACTGTTCATCAGATTTTGGATGCTCATTTGCACTATGTGCAGGGTGTGGCATGGGATCCGTTGTCCAAGTATACTGCCTCACTCAGTTCAGATAGATCTTGCCGGATTTACAGCAATAAACCATCCAAAACAAAAGGAGTTGAGAAGTTGAATTTTGTGTGTCAACATGTCATTATGAAGGTTGAACCACAGCAGCCAGATGAGTCCAAGGTCAAATATCATATCAATTTTTCAATGCCTTCTATACTATAAGTGAATGTTACATGCATAATAACTTTGGCGCTTCCAAATTCATGCAGTCTACTAAAAATCATCTCTTTCTTGATGAGACACTGCCATCTTTCTTCCGAAGGTTATCTTGGTCTCCTGATGGTTCCTTTCTGCTTGTGCCTGCAGGTACAACTTTGAAACTTAAAAGTCCTAATTATTAATCTGTGCTTTCTGATCATTCTTTCTACTTGTTTCCCAAAGGTTATTCATCTCTTAATCTCTTTGCATTGTCTCCCCTGGTTCCCCCTGCACCCCCACCTCTCTAAAAGGAAAAAAAAAAGAAAGGGAAAGACAGAGAAAACCATCCTCAAAGATAAAAAGAAAAGGAATGCTCTATCAAGACTTCATGTGTTCTTTGCCTTGAACATACTTCTTTGTTCTTGCAGTGGCATGAGTCATGGCATTGCTGTTAGTTCAGTCACCCTGTGAAATCTCATATTCTGATATGTTTCAAATAATTATCTTTTTTCATGAATGAGTATTACCTAAGTTGCTCAGATTCTTCACTTTCGATGCTTCACCCGTGTCAACACGGCGTGGGTGTGGGATCCGTACCCGATCTGGTCAACTAGTTTTGGGTACTTTGACCAAATTTGAGGGTGAAATTCTGGACAAATTCAATGATTTCTATAATCAAAACAAAAACTAAGGTGAAATTGAAGAAAATGAAATACCTTATAAATATATAAATTTCTATTGTCAATCTCTTCCCTTTTATCTCCTTTCAAAATTCTCCTCTTGATAGTATTTTTCATCAAGTTTTCCACATAATATCTCATAATTTAGGCTTTATAATTCTATTCTTAAATATTTGGATTATTTTCAGCTGAATCCCTGCACCTGTATCCATATATGGATTTGTATCCCCGAATCTTAAAATTTAGATCATAGAGGATCCGACCTCTAGACCCGCACCCATATCAAACACTCGTGCCTGATTCCAAGCAATTTATAATATTACAGTTTTCTCTACTTTCAGAATAAGCCAATAATGCAGCATCTCTGGGCCTTTTTGCAGCCCAAGTATAAAAGTAGTGCACTGAAGTTTTCAGATTAAAATCATCCCATAGCCCTCTTTGTGAACTGTGTCTTGACACTCTCCAGTGGCAGGTTAATTTCCACATGACATCTGTGTTGTAATTCTCATTTAAGCTTTATTTTTGGACCCTTCATTTGCATTTCTTGCAATTTACGGCCTTTGAAAGGTAGAACTGTACTTCAGATAGAGCTTCAAGAAAGAAAGTTGGAATTCTTCATAGCTGTTTCTTCATGTGATAGTGTTAATGAGATAGACTAATGGCATCTGGCCTCTATTCCTTTTTTGTTCATCATTATTTTTATGATCATTTTTAGGGTGGATCAGGAGAAGGGGTATTGGTGAAGTAAAGGTGAAAAACGATTAAAATCATAATATAAAAATGCATTGTGGAACACTCGAGCTTCTTTGTTTTTTTTAGTCCAGCAAGGGCAAGGTGGTAAAAGGTTTGAGAATATAGACGTGTTTTGCTCTTACAGGTTCTTACAAGTTTACACCTACTTCAGAACCAGGGAACACTGCTTATGTGTTTTCTAGAAAAGATCTCACAAGGCAAGGATCTTCTGTCTTTTTGGTACTTCTGTATTTTTATTAGAGCAAATCCATTATATTCCCTCTAGCTCACAACAATCTGATGTTTTCACCTCAACTTTGTTGGATATTGACAGGCCAGCTTTAATGCTCCCAGGTGCCAGCAAACCTGTCATTGCTGTACGCTTCTGCCCCATGACATTTAGTTTGACAGGATCAAGCAATTGTAGGTTCTCCTGCTGGATTCCTTTTTGAGTTGTTTGCACTATGTTATGCCCTGATACTCCATCTTTTGTAATGACTGCAGCATCATTCTTCAAGCTTCCTTACCGCCTTATTTTTGCTGTGGCTACGTTGAATTCCTTGTACATTTATGACACAGAAAGTGTTCAACCAATAGCCGTTGTAGCTGGTCTTCATTATGCTGCTGTGACAGACATAGCATGGTATTCTTGGCTTCCTTTTTTTTTCAATGCTGTCAGCACTTGCTTTCTCTTCCATGAAGCATTCTAGAAATTTTTTTAATTCCTTTTCTTTTGGCGTAAATCAAAATGATGATGAAGGTCGGCTACTGGGAAATATCTGGCCTTATCCTCCCAAGATGGTTACTGCACTCTGCTAGAATTTGATAATGAGGAACTAGGATCCGCTTTCTGCAGGCCAGGTTTGATGTGTTCCTCCAACTAATTTTATCATTTTGTCCATGTGTTCTTCCTCATAGCTGACTGAAAATATGTTTCTATTTGAAAATTGTTCGCAGACAAAGAAATAGCTGGAGATGATAAAAATAATGTGCAGAAACAGGAGGAAACTGTTCCAGAAATTATTGCTAGTGATAAATGCATGGATATAGAGAGTGCAAAAAAAGAAGAGAAAACAGCAGTCAAACAAGTATCAATTATATCAACCCCTCAAATTTCTAAGGCTCCCAGAAAGAGGATTACACCAATGGCCATTGATTGATTTTGGTAGTTCTATGAAATTCTAGTGTTTGAATATGATATGAGGCTCAAACAGTGTCTGGGGGAATTTGGACAATTTTTCATGTACATATGTATACCAGTAATATTGTAAGCCAAATCATTTTCTTAATGTTTTCCTCTTATATATATAAAAAGCGACTTAAGATATAAGTGTCTGGTCAATTTAATTGATTTTGTGACCTGTGTCTTCTTTGCAAGAGATCCTTATATTTATATATAAGCAATTTTTGCAGTTTCATTTTCTTCTATGTATCTCATACATGTTTACATTATTACAGATAAAGATGTATTAATGGTTACTGAAAATTATGATTAGAAAATTTAACATAGTTTTTTTCAAAACTACATTATGTATTAATTTCCAAATATTACAGGAAACAAGACAAACGTTGTGGGAATGATATACATTTTTTCTCCTTCCCTCTTACAAAAGAAAATTAGTGAACAAAAAGAAAAATGAAAAAGAAGAAACCAATTTTCCGGTACACACAACTTTCTCACTGTAACTATACATTTCTGTTCAAAATTGCTTTGCAAAATTGATAAACCTCCTGAATTGCCTCTTATGATACATCATCAGTCCAAGCTATTGAATCTGCAACAAACAAATAACCTCCATAAGCTGTGTGATTTTCGACTCCACACCTTGAAACCTTACCAGCAAAACAAAGATAAAGAGAGCGTGTACAATCGCTTACAACAGATTCAGCACGTAAAAAGGAAACCTCACCACTAGTAACACAAACTCTGGAGAAAGGTACTAGCTTTAACAGGCACAGGTTGACTAGTTGAACCAATAATGTGACCAAATACTCGCTTTCAATGGTTTCGCTAAGGAAACTAGTAGACCAACTAATGAGTTTGGGTAATGAATGAGAAATATTGGAGTAAAACTGATGTCACACACTAGCATCCAGTAAAATTTCTTTCTGCTAGGGTCTCGTAATATACTATTTCTTGGATCATGCAGTAAGAATATCAAATGTTTTGCATTATTAAGGTGCTACAACTAACAGGATAAGGACACAAGTTCCACAGATCAAGGAGACATCCTCCACACATTCTCACATGTGTTATAAATGTTGGACATGAATAGGAAGCTGTTTGTTAATCTTCCAAGGATCCCTCAACTTGTCACTCCTAATGGATCAAATTGCTAATCTCTGACCTTTTTTCGCCACATTATTTATGTCTCAGAACTTAATCCTAAAGACACAACAAAAAACATATCCCAGAAGGAAAATATCAAAGAAAATCTACCATTCGACATACCGAAAATCCATAAAGTAACTGAGCCTGTGATTTATGCCTTGTAGATTCAGACAAAAACATAAGATGGAAAAAGTAGTCTTATTAGACACCCTAATTGTTTAACTTCGACGCCTTGATGTCATGAGTATATACTGGTTGTTTGAGTCCACTTAGAATTTGGATTAATAACACATCACACAGTAAGGACAAAAAGAGAAATACTATTGAATTGACCAATTCTGTAAGCAAGGGTCAAAACTTACTCTCTTGGTTGATACAATTGCATATGTCGATAGCTATCATGCAGGTACGAAAAGACAATTTCATTCCAAAGATCAGGAAGTCCAGGTAGACACCAGTGGCTGCAATCAGATAGAAATGGATTATCACTCCAAAGACCAACATGTGCATCTTTCCTGAATGCAGACATGGGAGTTATGTGTAGCACATTAACTGGAACTTTCATGCCGTGTGCCACCTCTAGTACAGCATTGGAAAATGAGCTATTCTCCTGACCATTAGTCTCTGAAAGAGGTTGATTTGTCACATTGCACATCCGCAGAGTTGAATTGCTGATGCAAAACCAATATGTGAATATTCATTATTTGAGATGATATAGTATGTTAAGTCTATCTGAAACAGCCTCTCTACTCCACAAAGGTAGAGGTAAGGTTTGCGTACATCCTACCCTCCTCAGACCTCACTGAGGTATTACACTAGGTATATACTATATCAACAAAATAGCATACCCAGTCTAGTCCTACTAGTGTGGTCTGGAGATGGTAGAGTGTATACAGACCTTACCCCTACCTTATGGAGTCAAATTTAACACTGGAGAAGCTAAATGTGGTGTTCTATTGAATAGTCTCCATAAAATTGGCACTGGCAGAAATCAACATTATGACCTTTCAAACATCGATAAAAAATTCACAAGATTCAATTAAAGACTTAAATATTGTTTGTTCCTTTTGAGCAAAGTCTCAAAATATGTTGATGTTTTTACGATCTTTTCAAAGTTGTGCTACGACATTAGTTACTTTGAGATGGTACTGTATTCTGGATGTATTTCTCTTGCAGCATTTTCTTTTTGCTGGAAACACTCAACAAAACTTTTGTTACTTATTGAAAGAATTGCTTTGAATGTTGAAATTATCAAAAGAAATGTCCAAAAGGTCCATCCAATTATTACCAGCTCCAATTTGTGGAAACTTTCTACTGAGAGATCCAAAAGCAGTCATGTATAGAAGGCATAGCTATCAACAAGTACCTCCAATGAGAAGGTTCAAACGTTCTGAAGAAAACGCGCGTCCTGTTAGGATTAATTTTGGTATCAACCCAGGATGACCAAGTCTCGAGGGCAGTTCTGAATGCCGTCGGAATTGACATTCCTAGCCTCAGTGTACTATTTACTTGGAAATAGCACCCCCTATTCAAAGAAAGATATAGAAGCATCATGAGAACAACTGAAATACAAAATAACAGTTTCTGCATGAAAACTAAGAAGGTAACACTAGTGCATTATCCAGAGCATAAATACTTCCTTGATCTTGTTTACTATTTAGCAACTTAGAAGTTTTAAAACCTACCGACAGAAATGCTGCAATTCACACAAGATGTATCCAGGAGATTTCTACCTTAAGGTGATTGATGAGAGCTAGTTTTGAATTCAATATACAGCAGATGTACAAAAACAAATACAAGATTCCTAGAAAGTTTAAATGTTTGAGCTTCAGATGTTATCCTCAGAAAGCATATATATCACCACATCTATCAAGTTTTGACCTAAGGACAGGGTGAGACACTGGAAAACAAGTCAAGAAATCTAGTGAGCACACTGAAGCCTATTTCGCACGTGAGTTTGGAAAACATACGCAAGCGGGAAAAAAAAGAGTTTTGCAATTCATTTACTGTCTAGAGAAAAGAAGAATTAAAAAAAAGTATTTTGGCAAACAGCTTAAGATTGAGAGAGAGAGAGAGCAGACCTTCCTTATTTGTGCATATTCGTATAATGAGTGGCTAATACCAACTTTCTTTGAAGACCTTAAACAAATGATTTGAGGTAACTAATGAAACTAAACAGAAGCAATGTGTTCATGCATGAGTGGCTCCTAAAATGAACCCTTTCACTGTGGGAACAAAAACTACGACTAACTACCCTTCAATCCAAGCTAGTTGAGGTCAGCATTATGAGTCCTCACTGCGGAACAAGCAATTCCAATTTTGAGTGACTTTAACACCTGTCCTATTGAGACTTCAACCAAATTCTTGTGGAACACACAGGGATACTTGCTTGCTAAACAAGGGTGGCTAAAGCCAAGACATCACCAGACATACAAACAAAAGAGGCTTTCTACTCTGTTAAGGCAAAAAAACATCTTTTACTAATATTCATGAATGTAGGAGTGATGAAGTCCAGACAAGTGAAAAAGGAGGAAAGGAGAATGACGATTAAAATTGTCATGTTGTTTAGTTCAATGACAATTTTGCAGTATATGAAGGTAGTTACGGTTTGCTATCACGTATATATACTTGCAAAGTAATGTCACTTGTGTTAGTAAAAGAGCAAAGTGCACTTACACTCCAAAAAGCTTCCCAGGTACCCACCACTGTCCAGAATTGAATATGAGGACGTCTGCATTGATCCACTCATTGCTGATATCATCAAGCTTGTCCAACGTAAGGGTTGATCTAACTCTCTTTATTCCATATTTGGAAGACCAAGTATGTTGGACAAGGAATACAGATCGATAAAATTCAACGGTGAAATTGAAGGAACTAAACCTCACACCCAGAAAGCGAATTAATTTTGTGATCTTATTCCCATTTACTTCATATACACTTCCCTTATCTTGCACCCCAGTCATTAGCAGGCATATCAAAGACTCCCATTGAGTCCTACTCATTGAGTCTCCAACAAAAACAATCCTTTTATTTCGGAGAATTTCCAACATATTATGCACATTAAATCTAGGGAGCTCACAATTCCTTGGTTTCCACCTCCACTTAAGATAATCATCATTGGTTCTACCATTAGCCAAGCAGTTGAATCCTTTCTCCACAAAGGGGCATTCTGAGGCATTGTACAAGGGGTAGCTTTTATCAACTACCCATTTTCCATCGTATATGTCACAAACACTATCTGAACCATTAAAAGTGACAAGATTCTCCTCATGAAATGTGTTTGTAATATTGGGTAGTACATACAAATACCCTCCTCCAATTGCCAAGAAAAAGGAAACAACAGATCCAATTGCTATAAATACACGGAAAAGACTTGAAACCTCGCTTTTCCTACTAAATCTAGGGCTGCTAACCGACTTATCAAACAATCTAGGGCTGCTAACTGTCAATGCCCTCTTATGAGAGAGACTTCTACCGAAACTACTCATTTATCCTAGTTGTTGGTTCCACCACTCCCAATAACCAATGCAATAACCTTCAAAACACATTCTAATCAGCACTATTGACCCTTCATACGCCAAGATAATCCATCAGAAGAATATACAAGAAACTACTTGTCCAACTACCATTTTACCAAATCCAGTAGAACCCCTTTAGAATCTTGATCAATAAAAACTCAAACTTTAACACAAAATATCCAAGAAATCACCAGCCCAATTACCATTACCACATCCAGTAAAGCCCCTTTTGAATCTTGATTCACTTCATCAATAAAAAATCAAACTTTAACACAATATGTCCAAAAAACACCAGCTCAACTACCATTCTAACAAATCCATTAGAACCCCTTTTGAATCTTGATTCACTTCATCAATAAAAACTCAAACTTTAACACAAAATATCCAAGAAACCACCAGCCCAACTATCATTTACCAAATCCAGTAGAACCCCTTTTGAAACTTGATTCACTTAATCAATAAAAAACTCAAACTTTAAAACAAAATACATAAACCATGCTATCAACAAGGGATATATACAACCATTGATTGTATCCCAAACAACACAAAGAAAACACCCTTTTCAAAATCTTGACCAAATCTGATGACAGACAAACATTTACAAAGAAATATCCACAAAAAAGTTGGGAAAATGAGGAGATTTGTGGAATGATTCAGACAACTTACAGTGGTTTAATGCAAATCTTGAATATTGTTTATTAGATCCAAATTGCAGTTATTTTGTGATTATGGAAAGAAGCACCTGAATAAAAAAAGAGAGATTAGTTGCAAGATTGGTACGTGGGATGCAGACTATCCAACAGAACAGAATGGGTGCCCTTTTTTTGCTTCATATTTTCCCCCCAATGTTCAATTTTCTTTTTTCTCATTTCTTCCCAAATTCCCTTTTTTTTTAATTTCTTTTTTAAGGTAAAAAACTTTCTCGATGGTTCAAAGTTTTGTTTTTTGCTATCGGTTCATTGTTCTTACACAAAATTGAAAAAAAAAATCCATTATTTATTTGTCTCAAAAAATATGTGCGATATTTTTAATTTTACGATCTTGAATTAATATATTATTAAAAAAATGACGCATATATATTACTATCATTACACAAATGATAAGAATATATTAAGCAATGTGTAATGATTAATTTAAATTTATTATATTTGATTTTTATTATTTATTTAACAATAGAGTTATACATGATAGTCACTTTTTTTAATAAAATATATCAATTCTAAATTAGAGCATTGAGGAGTATATCAAATTCTTAAAAAGAATATAAAGTCATTAAAAATATGAATAAATGCTCATATTATTATCATTAAAATTAATTTTAATGCTCGATGTCTTGATATTTATATTGAAGTCTGATAATTTTAAATTTGTATTATTTAAAAAATCTATTTGAAAAAAAACGCATCTAAAGCTCAAACACAAAATATCTTGTTAAGAGAGAAACAATTATATTCGTTATACTGCATCATTTGATTGTTAACACCTTATCAATTATATAATTGATATAATTTCCGTTGAAGTTAACTAAAATTGACTTTGTGGGATGCTTAAAGGAAAATTTTTTGTCAAAATCAATCGTTTTATTATAATTTACTTAAAGAATTGCCAAAGTAAAGAATCATAAGATTTCTAGGTATACTCTCATCATCAATTTTTACTTATTCAATATAGATTTAATACATCCCTTAAAACAGTAATAACATAAAAATAATAATTTATTATATCAATTTTTAATATAATAAATTTAATATTTTGAAAAATAATAAAAATAATTATGAATAATAATAAAAATATGTTTAAAAAATTAAATAAAACAACTAAAAATAAACATCTATTTTTGTTACAATCGATACTGATAGTATTAAATTATTAATGTAAATTTAATTGTCTATATGTAGGATTAGCTATAATCTCATAAAATGAAACCTCCCCAGGTCTCTATACCATTCTAGTTGTGTTCACATGTGTTATGTTCTTGGGATTTGTAGAAATTCACATAAAATAATACTATAAAAATATCCTTCAATAATTATGGATAAGATCAAGAAATTATGTGTCTCAAGAAAAATATATATATATATAAAACTGGTCAAATGCTGATCAATTTGCTTGGAGCACTAATAGTATACGATGTTTATTAGAGTGGTGCACTTTTGATTATTTTTAAATTTTTTTGTTAAAAATTTAATAGAATATTTTCGATTTTGAATGCAAAATATCATTTTCTAGTAACCTAGAAAACATGATAAAAATTATTAATAATAAAAAAAATTATAAATTTTTTTACACCAATATATTCATATTTTGAAGATATAATTTTTTTACTGTTTATTAAATTTGATCTTCTACTTGATTTGAAGATATAAAAATTAAAAACTTCACCATTTCTTAAATTTAATTTTGTATTTGATTTGCAGATTAACATACTACACGTTTTATTAAATTTGTTTATTATTAGAAATATTTGATTTAAAGAGATAAAAACTTCACTGTTTTAGTAAAACTGATTTATTAAGCAGTAAGAATTGATTATGAAGCAGTATAATAATGATTCACGAAATTTTAATGAGGAGAGAAACGAAGGAGTGACATGCATCTTCAAGAGAATGTGTCAAACTTTTTATGAGATCAATCTAGTATGGTACTTCCATTCTCATTGTTGATTTTAGGTATTACTATGGTATTAAATTAATTTGATCACGTTGAAGAGTTTGATGAAGATAAATAATAATCATGAATTCGAAGATTTTGTTTGAGGCTGTGAGCCAAGTGTTTCTTTGAGTATATGAATATATTGGTGTGAAAAAATTTGTAAAATTTATTGGTTATTAATAATTTTTATCATGTTTTAGATTACTGGACAATGATATTTTGCATTCAAATTAAAGTCGAATAAAATTTAACAAAAATATTGAATGATGACCAAATGTGCAACACTGTAGTAAATATTGTGTACTATTAGTGCTCCAAGCAAAAGAATATGAATGACTTTGAATCCAAACCCAAAGATAATGGATTATTTTAGTCTTTTTCTCACAATTCGTCTCGTAAAGTGTCCAAGAAAAAAAGTGTCTTTTTAAAATAAATTTAAAAAATAAGATAAATTAATTAAAATAAAGAAATACAAATTCATTACTCATATTATAAATAACCAGTTCAGTGCACATGCTTTACAAATGTGTGTCGTGGCAATTTAAAAATTATATATAAATAATATTTATCATTAAATAAATACAATACTTATGTAAATAAAATTATAAATACTATTAGTTTGATGCAATAGTTTAGTATATCGTGAAAAGGTAAAGATGAAAAAATTACTTCAATAACTTATAATATAGATATGTTAATAATTTTTTAACACATAAAATAATAATTTAAAGTTGAATAATTAACTGATTAAAATTTAATGTAACAAAAGATTCCTAAATATAAATGGAGTAGTTTAATATTTTCAACATAATTTTACAGATTTTTTTCTTTTTAAATTTATTATATTACCTACTTTTAAGTTTTTATTAACAAAATATTTGATATTCAAAATTTTAGTTAATTATTCACATACAGTAGTTCTAAATTAAAAGTGAATTCTAAATATAACGAATTTTTAATCCAAAAGTGGATCTTGAAACTAAATAAATAAAAGATTAAATAATAAATTAAGAAAGATATTGAAAAAATAATTTTGTTTAAAGAATTTTTTTTTAATGAAGAGCAAAAAGTTCAAACAACATTTCTAAGGATCTTCACGCTTTTAATATAATATAGATATGTTATTTTAAATTACTTATTACTTTATAAAATTAAAATAATTTTTTTTTTGACAATGTGTAAATAAATTTATAAAGTTTACAAAAATTTAATATGTGAACACACCTAGGGAATCAATTGGATGTCTATCACGTCAAATAATTTTTATATCAATGTTATTTTTTTATCCCATAATTTCTTTTAACTTATAAATTATAAATAAATAAATCTTTCTTTAAAACATATATATATTGCTCGAGGGAGCAAGAAGTTGAAAAAATAATCATAGAAACTTAGAAAGGCAAGTGGTGGCAATCTCTTTCATTAAATTAAATATATATGAGTGAAATAACGATGATTTTTAAAAATGATAAAAATTTATTCATATTTGATGTTTATATAAAGCCAATAAATGCATATCATGTAAGTATATATGCACGTACATTGATTTCAGATATTTAATCACAATCAGTTAATATGCATTCTCACCTTATTAAATCGCTTAATTAGACATATTTTTGTCCTTGTTATGAAATTACATAGGAATTACTTGTAATAGAAAAATTAAAACGCAAATCAGATCATTAATATGAAAGTTTATACAGCCAATATTTTCAGTAAATTAATTTTAGTAATACAAGAAACCAAACCTACCATAAAAACTAGTACATTATCTTGTTTCTTCTTCTTTTTTTAATTTTTAATTTTTTATATATGAATAAAAGAAGTTTAAATTTTAAAATAAAACAAAAAGTCACTTGCCAACGTTTATTCAATAAAAAATTGAGAGAGCATGCCAGACGTGAAGTCAGCAATTTATTCAATTGAAAATTATGTCTCATCATAATAGAATTTATTTAACTCAAATCAGAATCGGAGTCAAGATTTAAAATTATTTAATTCTGAACTTGTCATTAATTGCATAACTCATTTTAATTATGGCGAAAACAATATTTCTATACACTTTAAGATATTAAATTACATGAATGTATCAATAAACTTTATTTACAATAAAAAATTAATACTTTTTTAACTAAAATATACATGTGTGGGGGGGGGGGGGGGAGGGGGGGGGGGGGGGGGGGGGGGGGGGAGGGGGGGGGGGGGAGGGGGGGGGGGGGGGTGGGGGGGGGGGGGGGGGGGGGGGGGGGGGGGGGGG
>JBCEWC010001336.1:0-42105 GCA_038996855.1 Solanum aculeatissimum
GGAAGATTAGAAGGGGAAACCCCCCCCCCCCCCCCCCCCTTTTAAGTTTAATGTTTTGCACTAGCAACATTGGATGGATAGGCATTATTCAAAATACTTTGACAAAGGGTGATTTTAAAGACGAAATAAAAATATCAAAAAAGAAATGTTATCAATTTATAAGATGAAAATAGAATTAACTAATCTTTTCTCATTTTATCTTTAAAACTAGTTCTTTTTTAAATATAAAAGTTATAAAAAAATTTTAAAAAAACCTCCATTAATTATCTTGGTGTAAATAGATAAGATATTAAAAGATCATATTATAAATAAATTATTTTAAAAAAAATTATACCAATACATATTATTTTTAATACATGCCTAATGAAATAATGTCACCATAATTAATACTTTATCCGCCTCAATTTAATTATCATAATAAGAATTGACACATCTTTTAAGAAGAAAAAAATAAGCTATGTAATTTGATTAAAATAATCTTAATAAATATTATACTTTTTGAAAATTATACCCTAACAAATAGAATATTTATATTTAAGAGCAGTAATTACTAAAGCTAGAATTGAAAAATAAATACTCCCTTTGTTCCATTTTATGTGACACTTTTTTTTTTGTCTGTCCCAAAAAAAATGTCACTTTACTTAAATTTGAAATAATTTACATTTAAAATTCACCTTTTACCCTTAATAAAATGATTCTCAGACATACAAATATCTAAAGAATAATTTTAAAGCACAAGTTTTAAACGACTTTCTTTTTTTAAAAAAAATACTAAGTCAAAAAAAATGACATAAAATAAAACAAAAAAAGTAATTAATTATTTCTTAATTCATTAAATTAAAAATTAATTTGAATCGATTATTTTTAGTAATCGTGACAACTAAATTGTAACAAAGAAGTATCATTTGTTATGCACGAAACAGAGACACCCGTGTGTAAGTGGGGCCCAGATGCTGGGATATTAGTGGGACAAGTGAACCGGGCATGTTAAAATTTTGATTGGGTAAGGCACCAAAACATCATGTGACTCTGGTTATTTGTCCCCTTATGCAGTTTTCAACCGTACGATTATTTTATTATACCGACACGTGGCATATTTATCCTACACCTGCCCCTTTAAACGTAGCCCTCACACAAACTACAATACCAAATAATACGTCATGTTCCGTTTCTCCCCAACTCACTTCCTTCAAACTAAGTTTTTGATTACTTCTCCCTAAATAATTTATAACAAATTATCTAGAAAAATTATTTTATTTATATATAATTAATAAAAATCACTCGATATAGTTTTTCTTGACAAGGCCCTCGATCACCTTTTTAGATAAAATCGTCTTTTCATCATTTTTTTGATTTTTTTTTATAATATTAATTTCTAAAAAATATGAAAATAGATGATAAAAATTTAATTTTTTTCACTTTGATCATGTCCCCAAACAAGACATAATCGACCTTGTAAATACTTACTATTCTATTTAAACTAAATTCATGTCTTAGTTAATTATTATTACACTAAATAACGCTATTAACATTAAAACAAAATTGCCCCCATGCAGGATCGAACTACAGACCTCCAGTTTACAAGACTGGCGCTCTACCACTGAGCTATAGGGGCTTCTGATGCTCTACAGACTTACTAAGATATACAAAACTCAGAACACAACTGGACTTCATATATTAGCAACACTTAATTTAATTAGGCGATGCAATTTATAAGTACTCTGATAGGCTTAACCATTTCATACGATAAAGTTAATCAATCATTAAACTTTAATTCATTATAATAAAATGCCTCTTTTCCTCATAAAATAGAGTAACGACTATCAACCCATGAACTTTATAATGATCTTTTTCCTTATAAAACGACTTCAAAAATAAAATCCATTGGACAATTTTTGACCAATACTAGAATTTTTTGCTTTGAATATACATGCATGTCAAGGCTAAGTACTTGTGCAGTACTATCCATTACCAAGTAAAAGCACATGCATGATGCATGACACCCATAATCATTAGCTTAATTTTGTTAAACATGATAAGTTATGTAGTGATCAAATAATTCTAATGTATGAAAACAACGTTGTGTTAGGCAAGGACCATAGTCATGGATAAGTGTTTGTCGTGTTTCGACGTTTAAGGTTATTTTAACTATAAGTGATTGAACGTAGCATGCTTTAGAGTTTGATTGTACTATCCTTTTCTTGAAAGAAATTCAAAATTATTAATTGACCTTTCATAGGAATGTCAGATCAACTTTGAAATGTACGTGAATTATCAATATCCACTTTAAGTTTCTCTTGTAGTGAAGTTCATTTTGGGCATGCATATAGATAAATATAGGATGTGGATGCTTCAGCTACATCCAGTAAATTGCAATAGCAGACGTCACGATATTAAGCTATAAACTTTACGTTGATTTAAATAAATTCTACTATTAATCATCTAGAATCACAGCACATCAGTCAGTCTATAGTAAATACTATTTTTAGTTGTACATAATATTAAAAATAGATGTCTATTTTTTTGTCCAGTTTTAAAAACTAAAAGATAATTGATCACTTAATTTCAAATTTATCCTTATTATTAATTATAATTATTTTTTAAAATATTTAATTTGTTACTATATTCACAGGACAAAATAGTAAATTTTATTATTTTATTTATTAATATTTTTAAAATAAAATATCAAGTCAATATTAGATACTCCCTCTATCCCAATTTACGTGGCATTTCTTTTTTTGGTCTATCTAAAAAAGAATGTCACTAACTCTAATTGAAAATAATTTAATTTTAATTTTTTTGTTTATCCTTAATAAAATGATTCTCAATTAAATAAATATTTAAGAATAGTTTTAAATCACAAATTTTAATTTTTTTTTTATACAGTATCAAATCAAAGAGGATTTCTTGCCGAAGGAGAATATAATTGGAAAACGTAAAAGAAAATTAAAGCTAAAGAAATGATATAATTTGATGATGAAAAAGTAAAAAAAGAAAACAATTGAACCTTTGCGTAAATATAAGTTGTGCAATAAGTGAACTGTCTGGTGGTCATTTGACAATTAATAAATAATACTGTCTCAGAAGGTAGATGTAGTCTGAAAACCCGACATATTCCAAGGTTATCATTTAATGAACAAAAAATAGATCCAATGGGTGTTATATAGACACATCTCATGCTAAAAATTTATTTCATATTTATATCAATAATGTATATTTACAAATTAATTTTTAACATTTAAACATGATTAATATATATTTTTATTTTATTAAATTAAATCACTCAAAATTATAATAATTTTATTAGTGACGGATGTACATAGTCCAACACCCATTGTCATATGTGACAAACACTACTCCTTCCATTCACAATTACATGTCAAAAGTTTCCTAATTTGGTATTCATTTTTACTTGTCAATTTTTTGAATTCAAGATAAGATAAATTGTTTTTGTCTATTCTACCCCTAATTTATTTACCAAATTAGACCCCTAAAATTTTTTACCCTTAATTTATTTACCTAATTAATAGGGGTAAAGTGGTAATCTTGCTACATTAATTATTGTTTTTTTAATAAGTGTGTCATGTCAAAACTTGACATCTAATTGTGAACGGAGGGATTATTACTTAAGTATAAAATTCAATAAGCATTAACTCTATGTAGCAACTTTCAATGAGATTAAAAAAATTTGGAATCTGCCGCTGATCATTATATCATAATTTAATGTAAACATCTTATTAAATAAGTATTTATTTAATCATGTGATATTAAATTATTTTATTACCATTATTCAAAAGATGTTGTTCCTGATTTTCAACAGAAAAAAATGCCTTCTGTCGGAAGCTCTACATGCTAATTATGGGCCATTTCAGTTTAGTTAGTTGCTATATAAATAAATAATTCTGTATTGGTTGAAGATTCAATGAATTCTACTCTCTTGGACTTCATTAAAGTATGAATATACAAATAACCCCCCCCCCCCTACCCCACACACATCAGTGTTGATATTCATTTTCGAAATTCAATTAGTTTGGATTCGTGTTAAAGATCCTTTTATCTTCTATCAAAGACGATTTTCTTCTTATAATTTATAACTCAAAATCTCTTATTAAGAATGAAATAATACTTATTTCTATAGTCATGATCACAACGTTTATCTCTATGGTTTATTCGTTTGGACTAATTAAGTGTACTGATTACAAGTTGAGAACTCAAGATTTGAATAATAAATTTAGGGAGATTAATTTCAGTGCAACTTAATTAGAATTAGTGTGTGTGCATGTATCCACACTGAATAAAGATTACATTAGTTAATTACTGTATACGTACTATAGTTTGTGATATGTAGTAAAACTAAAGTATATTCAGATGGTACATCACTGATCATTATACAAAATAAAAATAAAATGAAGGTTCATCAGTATTTCATGATCCAAGAAAAAAGATAATACATTGAACTAACTGTGTTGGAGTGCTGATACAGGAATCTTTCCATTTTTACAAAAATATGCATGCATGAATATGTATAGCTATTATATGCTTGTCTACTACATATTATATTGTTCACTATTTTCGAGTTATAGATATTTGATAGATCCAAGTTCAACATGGTGAATAGATAACAATATAGATAATGTAAACTGACAAGTGCATCGTTTGAAATAACTATTTTTAATAAATATGAATTTAATTAATATGAGACGGAGAGAGTAGTCATTCTCAAGTTTATTGGACGTTTACTACAAAAGCCAAGGCTTTAGGTCTTCAATTTTTAACAATTATAAGTTTATAGTTTGTAGCTTTATTTCAACGAAAAAATATTGAGTATTTTTAATGTTTTCTTCGTCTCATATTAATATTATTTTAGCTCCAAATAATTATTTAGAAGCTTAAGACTAAAGTTGACAATTGTTTTCAATTATATCATTAACAATAAAGAAGATTTATTTTTAATGTGGCTCGATCCTGGTAAGAAAATCTACTATAAATAGGAATGACTTAAATAAACTATATCCTATATTTGTTATTTTTGCTTAATAGATGTAAAGGACAGAGGGAGTAGAAAGGTAAGAAATATTTCAATTAGATAAAAGGATTTTATATTTGTTCAAATGCATATATTGCTTATAGAGTCCCTATAACAATTATTTCGATTGATTTTAAAAAAAAAAAATTTGATAAAATCGTTCATAAGATTAACAATATCTCAAGATAAATTGAATGAATATGATATACTATTAATTGAAAAGGAATTGTTAGGAGAAAATGGGTCATAAAACAAATTTTTGAAAAGGAATTATTAGGAGAAAATGATGTAAAATAAATTTATTTATAATTTTACATCTCAAAAAGCTATAAAAAAAATTAAAATAAAAAAATATCTTTGAAATCCTTTTTCCCTTGAAAAAAAAAAATCAAATCTTATTTTGAAATATCGCTTTAGACCACAAATTATATTAAGCGGCCCCTTATCAACTAACATTGCTAGAATGAAACAGAATTCTAGCTTTGGCTAATTAATTAATTTTTGGATTACAAATATAAGCAGAGTTCTTCAAATAATAAAAACACGGTCAATTAAAACAAAACTCAAAAGCTAAATAAATAAATTTATAAATAACAAAATAGAAATAAGGGAAAGTTAGCTGCTAGGCAGCCACAATTTCAGCAAAATATGTTACGTTGGTTACACATATAGCCTTATTGCAAACGAAAATTAATAAGGTAGCCATTTAAGAGAAAATAACGTACTCACTACAGTAATTAACTAATTAATAGGAAATCAAATCAGAAATTAATTAAGTCTAGGGTGTCTTATCACACATAAGATTACAAATTATAATCATATATTAATGTAAAATAATATAGCTTGAACCATGCACTCTATTTCTCTTGAGACATTCCCTTAAGAAAGTCTCTTGCTCCACCAAGGCCTATCACTTTTGCCTCTGATCTCTTCATGATCCTTAGCCTTTTGCATGACTCACTGAACATTCTGCAAAATTACACTCCAATTGATTACTATTAATGGAAACATATTTCAGTAATCTACTTTATCAACAATGTTAGTTTCGTCCGCGAATTATTGACAGTGTTAAGATTGAACACCTCTCTACTTGACTAACTAAACTTAAATACATTCTTGATCTTGCAACACGAGTTAAACACACCCCTAAATTCTTGCTTAGTTAAGTAAAGAGACGTTTTTAAGACTGTCGGTAGTTCAGGCCTTCAGCATGAAATTAACAACTTGCGCCAAGTTCAGAGGTGTTTTCAATATAAGCTTCGATTAGATTAATCATGCATGCTTTTATAGGTTTTAGGATAAGGAGATAAAGAGAAGTGAAAAACTTACTGCCATGGAACATCTCCGACAAGCATCCAGTCTCCATCTTTGTCTTCATAAATCGGAACGAACTCCGACAAGTCCGAATCCTCCAATGCTTCTCCTGTTCACACACATATATCTTTAATTAAATACAAATTTTAATAATTCATAATTGCTTAGATTTGTGAAAATACAAGGATTAGGAATTAATTAACATACTTATATATATGTTCATTGATTATAATTAGTATAGTATAGCAAACATAAATTTCACAATAAGAAAGTACTTTTTTCGAAGAAAGGTTTCAGCTACTTAAAACGAGCGAGGGTGCAATAAAAAATAATGCAATGACTCATAACTCTACATTTTAACTATATCATAAGGACAGACATGAAAATTTATCAATATTTTCGGAACTAAAAGTTTAAATTTCTCTCTAGTTTACGATTAAATTAATGAATTGAGTACTAACCAATTCCATAGCAACCAAAGAGCTTTTCAAGAGCCATAACAAGTTCATCATAACCCTTATGAGTGCTCAAATCAACTTTCCTCAGAAACGGTGCACCATCCATGCTAACTTTCACGTACATTTTATTCGATCCGGCGTCACGTCCGTTAAAGCTGTTCTTTTTCCGGTAAGCACACACCGGTGGCCACCCAACAACTTCATTCTTGTTCTGACACTTGTAGTTATTAACGTTGTTGTTGCTGCTGCTGTTCCGGTCACTCGTAGTAATTTCCGAATATACCCTTTTCTTCTCACTTTTCTCCAATATTCCCCCTGGAAGACCCAATCTTAGCTCAGTAATTTCCAATTCTGTTGCCATTTCGTATTAATTTGACGTGCAAAGTTAAACGTACACTTAGATTTTTTTTTTCTTTTGCGTTTTGAAGAGTGGAAAATATAATTGTTTGATGAAAAATTGAGTGGTTTATTAGTATATATATAGAAATTAAATAATTGAGAAGACAAGGAAGGTGCAATGCCAGGGAAATTAAATTTAATGGTCGGTCACATGAGATACAAAGGTGGGGGAACTATGTATAATATATATATATGTATGTTAGGTACCTAAAATACCAATAATTTTTTGGAAATTTTACTTGTGACCGTTTGATATTGGTAACAGAAGACATACCATGTGATGTCCCTGATTTTAGTGTTCCCAATATGTTTCTAGTATAAGTAGACACATTAATATACGCGTGCAAATAAATATACGTACGTACCACAGTGTAATAAATTCGAGTATGGATGAACTTTTAAGGTATGGATAATGTCTGTATATATATATTGTCTCTTTAAATCTTAATATAATGAATATGTTATTGTCGTTTTACTAGCTAATGCTATACATAGAGATATGTGGAACTAGCCATTGAGATGTGAATTTGGCTGAACCGGTTGTTTTATAAGATAAGGCACATTTTAATTCGAAAGTAATCATAAAGATATATTTGGACCAAACTATTAACGAAAAATTTATTTTTTAATTTACACATAATTTAATAATATTTTTTGACCCTACTAATTAAGTGCTTCAAAATCGAAATATATAGTCATCTATGGGAGACCACGAAATAGACATATTTTTCTCGAAAAACTAGTGAAGAATGATAATTAACGAAAAATAATATTATATATAAAATAAAATTTATAAAAAAGGTCTCCATTATAGTTTTTTGTTACATGGATAATTAATTTCTTGAGGAACATATCCAATTATAGTAAGATATATGAATATTTGATTCTTTTATAGAGGGCAAATTTGTGTGGGATAATACCTCAAACATGATAATTATACAAATAAATAAGTACCATGTCAATAAACGAATATAATTTCTACAATTATAGACAAATGAGTTTTTATCACATGAACAAGAAGATAATATACTATACCCTGAGAATATTGTTCAATAATATTGGGACATAAAAATCTTACATTGAATCCCTTAGAAATACATAAAAATATAACTACTGTCTAGTCAATTAATTATAGTTGGTCTTCTATGAAACAAATTCAACATTTTAAGTAGACATTCTCTTCCATGTGCACATATCTTATAAATGATACGACTGATTATTATTCAACTCTAATATAATATCATATCTTATACCATTTTGATATTTCTAAAAAATTTGTAATAAATAAAAAGTGAATGGAAGAATTTTTTTTAAAAAAAAATCGAAGGTTTTGATTAATTAAATGAAATTCATCATTATCTTGTCCATCTCTGGTTGATGACCGACTTATATAACCTAAATTATTTATTGAAATTCAGTCATACTTGATAATCGGGATAACAATAATTTGTATAACCTAAATAATTTTCTAAAGCTTTCAATCATTCTTGATGGAGAAATACTATAAGAATGTAATCAATATATACCAAAGAAAACAATAATAAGACTTAGTCACATTGCCGATAGGATAGTGTTTCTCCCCAATCAAGCATATGTTACCTTAGGATTGGATAACAAGGAAATGAAACTACAAATAGAGCACCCCCCAACATGATAAAAAAAAAAGGATCAAAAGTTTAGACAATTTCAATTCATCATTATTTTGTCTATTTTCATCTTTGATTGATGACCGACTAGTATAATTTATATCATTTGCTGAAGTCCTCAATCATTCTCGATGACCGACTAGTATAACCTAGCCCGATCATATCGAATTAAAAAAAAAGTTAATCGTATTGCCCACAGGGATAGTGTTTCTCCCCAACCGAGCATATGTTTCCTTAGGATTGGACAAGGAAATGAAACTACAAATTAAAGAGTGCACCGTACCCCACACGTGATAAAGAATTTATCCCCAACACATTGACCCAATTGTCATAAGATTGTTTGTTGATTACTACTTAGACAAACGTACCCATTAATCCATCCTATGCACCCCTTACCTAAAATTATTACCCCATTCAAATGGAACATAAAATAGCAAAAATACAGCCTTAAATGGACTCATATATAGGTAATATACAGCTAGCTAGCTAGTTCCCCTGGACAAACTAACCATCTCCTTCTCAATTCCAACTCACACTTTTCCATAAGTATATGCAACTAGATCATAGTTTAAGTTTAGTGTGAATCTATTATTATTGTACTAATATTATTTTGAGATCGTTATCAAAATTAATTCATAAATATCAAATTTTGAATTAAAGATTCAAAATGGCCCATGGTGCAGTTGCTTTGTACCAGTAGAGCATCTATAACTTTAAAATCTTGGGTTCTTCATTGTGGTTATTTTACTTATAGTTATTTATTTAAGTGTGTGAGCATCTTATTATTAGAATCTTAAGATGAAATTAGAGAGATCATTAAAAAAAATACTTTCTCATATGTTTCAAATTATTTGGCTTGATTTGAAATATGAGGGTTTAAACTAACTTATGTTTGCACAAAAACTCTTTTCTTTTCTTTTTTAAATTTTTTTTTTTTACATATATTTTTTAAAATTTACACAAAAAGTTTAAGTATTAAACAAGATGTACAACCTCTCTGGTAAGGTCTGCGTATATTTACTCTCTCCAGACACACTTATGAATTTTACTAGGTATGTTATTGTTAGGATTAATTATATTATGTAGGATACCCAGTCTAAAGATTAGTATCTAAAGATTGACGTAACTTAGGATTAATTATATTATGTAGGATACCCAGTCTAAATAGAGAAGTCATGACTATTATAATAAAGTCATTACCTCACGTAGAGAGAGATAATTAAGAAGAGTAACATAAAGAGTTGTATTTCTACACATTCAATTTTATTCTATAATCTTCTTCAAAAAATACAATCCAAAATAGATCGAAAGTATTTGACAAAATCATGATTAAAGAAAATAATTTTAATTTAGAGTGTCGTAACAAGATAAATAAATTGAAACTGAGTAAGTAAACTCTAGTGATAGGTCCACATAAAGACGACCCTGGCCCCCCAATCACGTGATTGCATGCCTTACTCATCATATGTTGTATTGCCATGCATTAAAAATCAAAGAATGAAGCTACTGGAACTGTAGAGGTCTTTTCATGCATGGAGTTGTGGCTAAAGAACAAGAGCTCTCCGTGCGTTCCGCTCAACCATGTAATAATAACTGAAACTATGTGGCACACAATAAAAGTTTGGGGTAGAAATTAAATATTCATGAAGCTTCTAGCTAGGTAGAAAAAAGCAAGAGTAAAAACATAACATTTCATTTTCACTGAATATATACAACATTGTCCATGAACAACTGTCGTGCAGCCATAGTGGTACTGTAAAAATTCATGCATAGCATAATAGTAATTTGTAAGTTTGCCACAGAACAAAAAAATAAACATTACTAGTACAATCAAATATGGCTAGAAGACAAGCGTACGTCGAGCAGATCTATTATAAGTTGTGTAATGCATATTGTCCGTTCAAAAATTTGTCACTTTTGTTAATGTGATGCCTAATACTAACAAGGGGAATCCAGAAAAATATAGATTGCACGCAACTACTTGTCACGATCCAAAATGGGTCGTGAGTGGCATCCATACCTAATCTCCTAAGTGGAAAAATCAATGATACAATGTCCAATCTATCTAGTTGTTCAACTTATTTTACCATATTCTCTAAGACTCCCCACCATTTGAAAAAATTACAACTTGGGATGGCAATGGGGCGGGTGCGGGTGCGGGGCGGGTTGAGCTTAATCCACAATTTTTTTAAACCACCCCGCCCCGCCCCGCATGGTGACTTTTTTCATTTTCACCCCGCCCCGCATAGACCCGCCCTGCTTAAATTTTTAAGTTCTTTTATTTTTAATTGAATTTAATATAAAAAATTAGAATTCATAATTTTTTAAATTTTTTCACTAATTTACTATTTTTAGTTGATATTTCAACAATTGTTTCTTAATCGTTAATTAAAAGTTTCTAATTAACATTTTAACAACTAATAATTTATCGGACATGTATAATTTAAATTTTAGAAAAAAAGTAAAATTAAAGTCAACGTTTAATATAAAAAGTTATATATTTGATTTTTACTAATTACAAATATTTAATTTTCTTCGAATTACTATTTGGATTTTTGAACCCGCACCCGCCCCGCCCCCACCCCGCCCCACATAACATTAAACCCGCATTCACCCCGCATAGCTTTAAACCCGCCCTGTATATGCCCCGCCCCGCCCCGCCCCGCCCATATAGCACGTATGTATCAGGATGTCAGATACATCACTTTACTCAATGTATTTGTCAGATACATCACTTTAGGACATTGGATACATTAATTTACGTTTTGTATCAGTCGGATATATCACTTTACGTGATGTATCAGGACCTACTTGATGTATCCGAATTTCGCAAAAGTAAAGGATTTTTTGTAATTTGTAATAGAGTAGAGATAAGATGTAATTAGTTGTTAATAGTATGAGATTTTTGTAGTCCCTACTAATTATAAATTAGGAAAAATTACATATATACACAAAAAAGTAAAAAGTTTACAAAAAAAATTGTTCATGTTTTATTTACATAAAAAATAGCCCAAAATAAGCGAAACTATAATGACTATACAATATAATTTGTCAAAAGTTATAGAAAGTATTATTGTATATATGAGCTATACACTAAATATACATTATGGTAGACAAATATACACTCACTAACCCATACAACGTTAACTATTTTTCTTGTAATTTTTTAGTTTAGTGTCTCTCGGTGTAATTTGCCTTTTAAATTATACAAAATAGATTGGGGCTGAAGGAATTGAGTGGGCCTATGTAAGATGGGCCAAGGCCCAGAAATGCACGTACGGCCACAAATTATTCAAATGGGCCACCTTCGTGTTTCCTCGAAGCTAAACAAGAAGATGAGACTGAAGATAACACTCTAAATTGCAAAATGAAGAGTCAATTCCAACCATTTAATTCAGGGAATAATTATCTTTGTGAATCCCTTTATAAAATTTTATTATTTTTAAATATATTTTTATTTATTATCCAGATATTTCATATTTGAAAAATATTTACTATGTATAACAATTGTATTATGTATTAAAAGTAAATTGTATATATATTAAAATTATATTACTATTAAATAATAAATATTTTTTAAATATGATATATATAGGTAAATTTTCGTTAATTAAATAATAATATAAAGAAGAAGATATGTTAGTTGTGGACGACGTTAAACTTGGATTGCCCTTGGATAATTATCCAAATGGGCCGTCTTTGTGGTCTAGCTGGACCTGACACCAGATGGGCCCATTGGGCTTCTCTGGGCCTTGAAATTTAAGGGGCAAAAACACAAGTAGACCGTAAAACTAAATTAATTACACAAATTGCCCCCTCCCGTTATAATTCCCAGAATGTCCTTTTTTTAAAAATAATATTTGGAGTAATGATAAACTTATCAAAAACAAAACAAAAGCCTCAGGTTTTACAATGCGTTTGATACACTGATGGCATGAATTAAGCTTAAATAGAGAAGCGACATTCATGATTCATATAATCGATCTTAACTTATTTGGGATTGAGACGTTATAATTTAGAATCAAGAATATTCCTTGCACTATGCCTATGAAGAAATGATATGGCAAAAAAGTAGACATTAGGTGATAGCAATTAGTAGGAAATGAATCAAACATAAATCCTCTGTTGTTGTAATTGAATTGCAATTGATCTTCTGTATTCAGTTCTTCTAGATTCATAATTCATATGCAGTTGGGGCCTAATGATTCAAGAATTGTAAACAATTTGTTATGTAAAGGATAATAGAACTCCTAGTACAAGCAAGAGGGGATTAAAAGTACTTGGAATTTGGTAGGGTCATTCAAATCACCAGAATGTTCAAAGAAGGTCATGGACCAAGGACTTCTTGAGGAAATTGTTCAACTTGGCCTTCGAATCAGCAAAACGCTGCATGATCTTTTTGTTTTCATAATGTGCAATGCCAAGCTCAACCTCTTTTTTGTGGATTCTTTCTTGCAAAGCGGCCAACTCTTCCTTCAATCCTTCCAGTTCTTTCATGTTTGTCTCCATCACTAAAAGGTTCCTGGTTTTTGAATACTTCAGTTTGCAACTGTCCTGGACAAGTAGCTTGGCCTGAGAGATATCATCCAGTCTTCGATGGAGCCACTTGACATCTACTTTGGCAGCCTCAAGATTTTTAACTTCAGCAAGCATAGATTGGAGCTCTCTAGAGGTTATGCTAAGGAAATCTGTTGCCTCCAATTTGTTATATATGTTGCAAACAAATTCCAGGAGTGATGAAGAAAAATTCGCTGAAGAGAAGAGCTATTCATTGCAATGTCTCCGTACTTGAGGAAGATCTTCTGGAGTACAGGTGCTGCTTCCTTCTTAACTCTATACCTATCCACCATGACTGGCCGATGACCAGGTTTTGATTCAACCTCATCAGCAACTGAAGAACAGTCAGTCATCAGTGCAGCTACACTTGTGAGGTTAAGACTCATGGATTTTGTTGGAAGGGCACCACTTGGTTCACTTCTGAATTCCAGTTTTGTTGCATTAGCATTTGACACCACATCAGACTTCTTTAGTGTTGCATTTTTCTCATCCACAACTTCGGGGAAAGGAGCTGTTTGAGTGTGTTCCCCCAGTTTCTGACTTTCCACACCAAAGACATCATGGTTAGTTAGAACAGACTGATGTTTAAGTTCAGCTTGCTCGGAGGAGTCAACAACCTTTCCTTTTCTTGGAAGTGCAAGTTCCGTGGCATTAACATTTAACACCATATCAACCTTATTTACTGTTGCATTGTTCTGAACTACAACTTCAGGGAAAGGTGGTGTTTTTTGAGTGTGTTGCCCTGATTTCTGATTTTCCACACCCAAGACACCACGGTTAGTTAGAAAAGAGTGATGGTTAAGTTCTGTATGCATGGAGTCACCAACCTTTTCTTTTGTTGCATGAGAAATTCCAGCGGTAAGATGAGCAGGAATGTCACAAATAGCACATGAAGGATATGACGACTGTCGAATAAGGAATGAAGTTCAGACTTTTAATAAATGAAAAGTTTACATCATAAGCCATTCTAACTTCATTAAAAAAAGACTGCAGAGAAGATGTTCAACGATATAAAGACTAAAGATAATCATGCCAGACACCAAACTATATGTATTCCTGCTTTGATATGTTGGACACTGAACTATATTTCTTTGTCTTCTGTAATAAGTTCAGAA
Organism: Solanum aculeatissimum; assembly: GCA_038996855.1. Classification (NCBI taxonomy): domain Eukaryota; kingdom Viridiplantae; phylum Streptophyta; class Magnoliopsida; order Solanales; family Solanaceae; genus Solanum; species Solanum aculeatissimum. The sequence continues at coordinate 14,516 of JBCEWC010001336.1, forward strand.
GGAATATGTTTGACTGTGAATTTGACAATTGACACAATTACTGACTTACTGTGCAGTATAATAAGGCTAACAGTGGATGGTAACAACAGCAATTGCCTCAAAAGGGTTCCCAGCAAAGATGAGATCTTAATTGTCAGCTAAAACATGCTAGCACCCTCTATCTAGATTAACAGAGGAAGAACAAATCTGTCAATGGAAAATGATCTGAGGATCTAAAGCACCTCTCAGGGGCCAAGGCAGCAAGCTTTCAATGGATAGCCTTTCATGAGGTTTGTCTTGCTCATGCTACTATGCAGAAGAAAGCAAATCAAGCTACCCAATAGACATGTAGAGAATATATTTGATTAATTAAAGTTATGGAACTAAAACATATAAAGTTTAATTCATTATAAATACCTAAAAATATTCTTAAGATATCTGATGTAACATCAAAGCATTCTCATACTTAACTACATATATATGACATAAAACCAAAAATCAAACCAAATGCCCAATCAATCTATACTTCTCAGTCAAAGCACCCAGAGTAAATTGACCAAATCTGATGTGAATCCCACACCTACACCCATGTCATGTCGCCTGCGTGCAGCAGGGATTTTGAAGAGTCCGAGCAACATAGGACAAAGCCACAACTAATTTCTTGTATTTGTCCTTGGATATTAGTGTGTACTCTTGTCTGGACTTCATAGACTCTCTTACCTGAATAGTGAATCTAATAAATTTTGGCTGTACATATTGATAGGAAATGAACCTGCCTATCAATATGCCATTGCATGTTTAGAACCTTCTTGGTGCTACTTTTAATGAAATTTCACTCTTATCAAGAGAGTTTGAAAAAAATCTGATAGCTTAACATGTCGAATTGAAGACCTTGGTTTTACAGTAATAAACTCGCACCGACCAAGTATTGCCCTTAAAGACTTGCGAGTTTGATACCTGGGATGGGAAGGTGAAGTATCTGGTGGAGTAAAACCCTGTCAAAACAAAAAGGAATAGGCAGCCAATTGATGCAAGCCTATTTATCTATGTAGGTGTTTAGGAAAACCAAATAAACCAGAAAAGCCATTCAACATGTCATGTAATCAAAGTGCTAGAACAATATTTTGATGAACAGCAAGCAATACATAGCTACAAAAGTCCAAACATGTATCTGTAGCTTATGTACATTACATAAAATGGCTTCTAATGATAAATCATAAAAAATCATTACCTTCCAATAGGACTCATAACTATTTTATTATATCCCTTCAAGAACTCATAACTAATTTACTATAATTTGACAGAAAATGAACTAAAATCTGATGAATTCAGGTTGCTTTGTCCTGTTCCTCTCAATCTCTATGAGTTAGTGGTAAGGTCTGTGTACATTTTTTTACCCTCCCAAGACCCCACTTGTGGGATTTTACTGGAATGTTGTTGTCGTTGTCCTGTTCCTCTCAATTTTTTCCCCTTCTCAACTATCAAAGCAGAGTGAATATATAACCTATGCAATCAGCCAACCGTGCTTATTTGAGCATTTATGCAATGACCCACTGGACAAAACTCTTCTGAATCCTTCATTCCCTAGCAAACAACATGTCTCATAACCATTCTCTAACTTTTGCAGTTCAGAATTTTTTTTACCAAGTCTTGCAATTTCAGCCCTATCACTCTAGTAGAGAGCATATATTTTAACACATTTAAGATAATGTAACATGCAATCAGGGTTTACCGATTGCAAGCCCTTTCTTTTTTATTTTTTGTCAAAAACCAACAAAAAAAGAAAATATGATCAGAAAAATGTAGAGGTGAAGATTTTACTGGAGATGGCAATAGAAGAGCTGAACCAATGTCTAGTTTGGGTTCTTGCTTAATCCTCAGAACTATTCCACCCCTTAGAGAAGCTACTCCTTTTTGCTTTGGAGATTCTTGAGAAGGGGTGTCTCCTTCTACATTTACATTTTTTTGAGCTTTATCTTTTCTTGGTCTCCTTCTCTTCCCAATTTTCTCTCTTCAACACTGTTTTTTTTTCTTGTTTTGCTTCAAAGTTGATTCTTTTTCTCTGAGTGTCACTCAACAAACTGAGCATGGAAAAATGATACTGCAGAGTGCCCTGGCTCTGCAAGAGGTTTTGTGCAATTCTGCAGCCAAGAAACATGTTACACGTGTCTATTGCCTGTAATTAGCATGTGTGTCACTAATTTAATATTTGTCCTTGATGAAACGTTTGTTAAGGATGGAATGTTGTAGCCATGTTCTGAATGTTAGTTTATATAGCTAATAAACTTTAAGCTCCTTATTATGAATTTGCATGCAGTATTAATAAGTTTGACATATGACAAATATAAACTACTTCCAAGGGAAGAATGATGGTGAATCTTGGTTTATGGGAGAGATAAGTTGGTAAAAAGTAATTAAAGAAATGAGGAAAATGGCAACACTAATAATAATAACTGATGAAATAGCATATTCCATTCAGGGTGGGTAAGTTGTTGCTATATGTGCAACTCTCCCCAAGTATGACTCGCACACAGACTCCTAAATCCATCCCGAGCCCTTTCTTACACCTCTCTTCTCCAATCCAATCCTCGATCAAACTTGGCTTCCCCAAACACTATGAAATGGGGGTCTTTCCTTCGCCTCTCATATGTACCGGGTTGGCTTTGTCTATTACCGCGCCTAAAATTCAAAGCTTGATAACATTTGTCGTTTTATAGTTAAAAAGTCAGAGCCAAGAGAAATTAAACGTACAGAAGAGGACCATTCATAAGGTTCTGTCGACACAAAATAATAAACACTAAGTTGATCAAAGAAGGTCTTGGACTAAGGACTTTTGAACTGACAAAGAAGTGGTGGCACAGGTACAGCAGCAGAAGTGAGAAATCAAGGGTCTCTGTATTTCAGAAAACAAGAATAAGATAAATTGATTATGAATTGCTTGGTTGTAGTTATGAACTACACATAAAGAAATTTGAAAATGAAAAGAGTAGAAGCAACAATATTTGGTCAGCATGGATACTCTGGATATGGCAAAATGAGTAGACACAATTAGCTGATTAGCAGGAAATAAACAAGGATAAGGAGAAAGAATTCAACTAATTAACATTAGTTCTCCTAATTGAATTGCAATGCAGCTGCCAAAAGAGTTTCAACATCTCTGCTTACCCCATTTCGCAATGGCAAATAAAACTAGTCAATTCTGTAACTCATATGCAGTTAGGGGGCATTGATTCAATGGTTGAACATAACAATTTGTATATTATAGGATAACTGAACTCCTTAGTTAGGATTAAAATTTAGTGCAAAAGACCACCCATAGGTTCCTATCAAGACGGAACAACTACAAACACCAGGCTGCTCAAAGAAGGTCATGGACCAAGGACTTCTTGAGGAAACTGTTCACCTTGGCCTTCAAATCTGCAAAGTTCTGCATGATTTTTTCATTCTCAGAACGTGCAATGCTAAACTCGTCCTCTTTCTTGTGGATTCTTTGTTGCAAAACATGGCATGTTGCAATGCAAGCGGCCAACTCTTTCTTCAATTCTTCCACTTCTTTCTTGTTCGTCTCCATCACTACAAGGTTCCTGGTTTTTGCCTCCTTCAGTTTGCAGCTGTCCTGTAGAAGCTGCTTGGCCTGAGATATATCATTCAACCTTTGACTGAGCCACCCAACATCTATTTTGGCAGCCTCGAGATCACTAACTTCAGCAAGCATGGACTGGATCTCCTTGGGGGATATACTTAAGAAATCTGTTTCCTCCAATTTCTTATAGATGTCACAAACAAACTCTAGGAGCGATGAAGAAAACATCACTGAAGAGAATGAGCTATTCATTGCAATATCTCCGTACTTGAGGAAGATCTTCTGAAGTACAGGTACTGCTTCCTCCTTAACTCTATACCCATCAACCATGACTGACATGGGATCAGGTCTTGATTCAACCACATCAGCATCAGAAGAATAATCATTCATTAATGCAACTATCCTTGTGAGGTTAAGACTCATGGATTTTGTTGGAAGCGCGCCACTCTGGTCGCTTCTGATTTCCGCTTCTGTGGCATTAGCATTTAACACCACACCATCCTTACTAACTGTTGCATTGTTCTCAACTACAACTTCAGGGAAAGGTGTTGTTTGAGCATGTTGCCCTTGTTTCTGATTTTCCACATCCAAGACACCACAGTTAGTTAGAATAGATTGATGTTCAAATTCTGCATGCACGGAGTCATCAAGTGTTTCTTTTGTTGCTTTAGAAATTTCAGAAGTAAGATGACCAGGTAAGTCAGAAGTAGCACATGAAGGATATGGGGCCTTTATAATAAGAAACAAAGTTTAGAGTTTAGACTGTTAATAAATGAAAAGTATACATCATAAGCCATTCTAACTTCATTAAAAGGGACTGCAGAAGAAAAATTATACACGATTTAATGATTAAAGATAAATATTTTTTCTTTATTTAAGGAATCTCTGTGCATTGAGACAGTTGTTGCTGGTTTAAGTGCTGGAGATCAATTTTTAATGCCATTTGATGAAAAGGATGTAAGTTAATAGTCCCTGAGTAATTGATGAAATGGCTAATCAGGCCTTCTTCTTGTTTCTTAGAGCGACTCAAATAATGTCCAAATATGTTCTTTCTTTAATGAGCAACAGATTTTACGTTTCATGTGCATGCATCTTGAAAGTTGCTCTGTAAACATATCCATTAATGCTTTGTAGGTCAGTTGCATTTGTTCCAAATTAGTTTTGGGGACTGTAATAGATAAATTAATTCCTTTCTTTTACAGCATTAGTGCAAGGTAATAGTGGTTGTCAATGAAGTAACTGGCTTATGCCTAACATTAAAGATAAACACTCATCAACCAGCCTTAATTTACAATCGAGCCCGAAGTTATATACTCCAGCTTTGGCATGTTGGAAATTGAACTATATTTCTCCATCATCCATAACAATTTCAGAAGAATATGTTTGACTAGGAAGATGAAGAGTGGCACAGTTACTGTGCAGTTTAACGAAGCTAAAAATGGATGGAAATAACAATGATAGCCACAGAAGGGTCCCAAGCAAAGACAACATCTTTTCAGTTAAAACATGTTATTATTCTCTATTTAGATTAATAGAGGAAGAAGAAATCTCTCAATGGAAGATGATCTGGAGATCCAAAGTAAATTTCGGGGCAACATGCTTCAATGGATAGCCTCTCATGAGGCTTTTCTTACTCATGATAATATGCAGAAGAAAGCAGTCAAGCTACCATATGTATTTATGTTTAGAAAGTATGGTTTCTATTCCTAAGCATATCAGGAGTAAAATGGACTATGCCAGCAGTTTTGGGTAGCTGGCAAGGACAGAAAGTTGAAAAAGGAGGAAAAGAAACCTTGGGAGATCATTCCAACTAGCATTGTTTTTGGATAATCTGGACGGTGACACTTGACAGACATAATTTTTGAAGAAAAAGGCACTAGTATTTTATGTTTAAGTTTAGCTGTTTGCAGATATTGAACCTTTTGTTCAATATGTCCTTGGATAGTGGTGTGTACACTTATGTATCACAGATTTTCTAAGTTGAAATGTGTCCAGTAAAGTATTCACTGTAAATTTTTAGCACCTTCTTGGTGTTACGATTAATGAAATTTCACTCTTACTTATCAATGGAGTTAAAAAAAGATCCAATGGAGTACCTTAACATGTCGAATTGGAGACCTTGATGTTGTAGTAATAGACTCGCACTGACCAAGGATTGCCCTCAAAGATTTGCGAGTTTGGTACCTGGGATGGGAAGGTGAAGCATCTGATGGCGCAAAACCCTGTCAAAACAAAGAGGAATAGGCAGCCAGTTGATGCAGGTCTATTTGTCCAGATAGAGGCTTAGGAAAACCAAATAAGCAGCTTTATAGTAGGCAAAATTGGACTGAACAGACAGAATGTGTAGCTTATGTACATTACAGAACAGTTCCGAGCAAACATGCCATTGATAAAGGAAATAGGACCACAAATATCCTGTTTATTATAGAAAATAGCTTCTAATGATCATCATCATACTATCCTATACTGCCTTCGTTCCAAGAAGATTTGCTTTATTAGTCTTTAATTTGAAATAGAAAATTTATTTGTTGATTTTGTCAAAGCATGGAGTATCATAAGTGGACGGTTAACACAAGCATTTGATTCATCTTGCATCTCTCATTTACCAGCAATATCCGACAACAACAAACCCATTATAGTCCTACAAGTGGAGTTTTGGCAAGGATAGAGTGTACGCAAAGCTTACCCCTAATCTCAAGGGAAGCAAAAACACAACAGTTATGAAGACATAAGCAACAACATGATAGTAAGATAATAGACATAAGAGACAACAAGTAGTAGCCGAATACTAAGAACAAGAATACATGAATAGTAAAACAATAAAAATACCGGAAAATAGTACTAATATTTTACTAGTGGAACATATCATTTACCAGCCTATAGGAAGGAACATCTCTCATCGAGAACAGAGAAAGGTTGTCTTGACATAACATAAATCAAAACATGATTTCAAGGTTGTTTTGTCCTGTTCATTTTTCCCAACTTTTCTTTCCCTTCTCAAATATCAAAGCAGAGTGAACAAGTCTTACAAATTTAGCCCCATCACTCTAGTGCAAAGCATATATCTTTAACACATTTAAGTTAATGTAACATGCAATACAACCTTAACACAGCAAAAGGAAAAAAAAAGAAACATGCAATACAACCTTAACACAGCAAAAAGAAAAAAAAGAAACAATCTTCAAGTCATTAGGTTCTAATTTACTCTGAACCAAAAAAAGGGATATCATGATCAGAAAAATGTCAAGGGGAAGAGTTTACTGGAGGTGGCAATAGAAGAGCTGAAGCAGCGTCTAGTTTGGATTCTTGTTTCATCCTCAACACTCTTCCACTCCTTCGAGAAGTCACTGCTTGTTGCTGTTGAGATTCTTGAAAAGGGGTTCCTTCATCGCTAGTATTTTTTCGTGCTTCATCTTTTTTTGGCCTCCTTCTCTTCCCCATTTTTCTCTTCAAAGTTGAAATCTTTTTTCTCTCACACGCACTCAACAAGCCTGCTAAAAAAGATTCTGCAGAGTACTCGGCTCTGCAAGAGCATTTTGCAGTCAAGAAAGATGTTACACGTGTCTATAATACAATTGTGCTTTCAATGTCATTGATTTTTTGCCTCCACTTCTGTTCCCAAAATTGTTTGAGACTCTTTTCAAGAACATTTGTCTGCTCCCACAGTGAATTGAGGAGTTTTTGAATTTTCAAGTGAATTGTTCACTTTTTTTATCTTTCATTAATTGAGTTTCTAAAATTAAATTTTATATTAAAAATAAATGATGCATTAAATGAGTATTTTTGAAGTTAGAAAAGGATAAAAATGAATAAACATAGTTAAATTTTATCTTTGTTTTTTTGCTTAATATATGTGATACAGCTGTGAAATGTTGTAGAGATGGAAAACGATAAAATGTGATGGTGTTATTAAGAAATATGTTTATATATTAAGCTCCTTATGAATTTGCATGGCATAAGTTTAATTTTTTTCCCTAAAAGCAAGTCATCTAATGGTGTGAAAAAACTTCCTCGTTATCAGAATATATATCAGTAAAACTATTATACAATCAACCAATCTCTCTACTAGTTTAGTAAGCACGTTGAGATGTAAGCAATTTAGACAAAATGTAGACATTCACTTAACCAGCTATCTTTGAGTACGAATTGATTATAACTAATATTTACGCAACACACCTGAGATGATTCAAGAACATAATCAAAGAAGGCCAAATCTATCGGAAATAATTTTTCTACTGGAAAGTTCACAAGAAAAAAAGCAAACCATCACACACAATTCCAAAGACAGTTGAGCTTTTCTTAAAGAAAAGAATCACATAAAGATCCACCTCGACCCAAGATATAATTTTCAGTCTAGCTACTTAAGTATGGGAAATAACAGTTTTCAGGGGGGTGAGGGAATTTATAAACCACTTTTATCAGAAGAAATACTGCAGCTGTATGAGTTTATCATTTTCTCTAAATACTATGGCAAAATTTCTTTCACATAGAACAGCATTTGTACATTAAATAAAATGGAGAACTAAATGAAAAAAATACAACACGCTCTTTAAGTCATCTTTTTTTTTCTATGCTGATGGAATGAAGGATTACTTAAAAAGACTTCCAAGAGCTCACACTTCAAATTTGAAAGTTGTCGAAAATGCTTCGTGCAAAGCCACAAACTCTTTCCTCGTATTTGACACGACCCTTGGCAATGATACTACCATCTTCATGTCAACAATAATAAGATCCACTCAGGGGTGGAGAACCAGTCCCAAAGCAACAAGAACCCTAGTAGAGCTGAAAATTTCCTCTAGAACCATCCTAATGTTGTCAAGCATATACTCTAGAAGCTCGATATAGTTTCACTTAGCTTCTCCAGCACTCTTCCAGAGAGATTACACTTCAGCTCGAAGTGTACAATTAAATGTGTAGATCCTTAAGCGCATTTAGTTTCTTTAATCTCCCATTTGATGAAAGAGAAGAATCTTCCCCAGCATTTAGGCCTGCAGCTCCATTTGCAGGGGTGTTTTGTATCTGATTGTTAGCTGAACTTTGAATACCTCCAAAGTAAGATGAATACACAAAGTACTCAGCACAACGAGTTTTCCATCCTACAACAATGTCTCAAAAGCATTACTACCCACAGAATCACCAAATATCATGTAAAAATAGGCTGTCACTGATGTATCTTACAAAAAAGTATCATCTTATAACATAAAATAATATATCCACCAGCCACCCAAATCAACAGAAATGGGATAGATGCATGAAAAAAAAGAAAGAACAGGCTACAATAGCAATATCCCAGAACCAAAGGCAAACATATGCATGCAGTTAACTTCAACTCGCCTTCAGGCCAAGGGAAAGACTTCAAATGTACAATATGAAAATACAGAAGGATGTGCAATGGTGAAAAGCTTACTGGATGCAGCATCGTGGTCAACCAGAGTTGTCTCGAGAAGTTTGTGAACTGTAATGCAGTCCTTCAGTTTCCATGACCTGACATTTCCTTGTCCTCCATCTCTAATTTAATGAAAAGAAGAGGAAAAAAAACTGAGGTGATTTATTGCTATTAGGCATATATAACAAAATAGTATTAGCTATATGATGATTAAAAATTAACATGATGAAAACAGGATCTTACATAGAAACAAGATCATTAACCGAGTCTTCAATTAATTTGACAGCCTCAGCCTTCTTGTTTGGTTCCAGAACATATAGCAACTCAGCAACAGCAGCCCTATGCATCAATGATTCTGCAAACATGTATGAGAAATCATATTTTCACCGAGAATGAGAGAAGGAAGTAACAACACAAAATAAACTAAAAAAAGTATATCACTGTTAGACACTAACCTCTGTGTTTCTCAAGAAATGTGTTGTTTGCCTCGATGAGAGATTTACCGTGCAACTGGCTGGAAAGGTCAATTATAAACATACAAAAACCTCAGTACAAGATCAATGACATCATACAATAACATGATCCACAATCCCGACTAGTTGGGATCAGTTGTGAATTCTCAAATCAATGTGAGTAATATAACGGTAGAGTATCAACACTGATAACATTTAAACATAAGATACATAGAGAAAAGAAAAGTGCATTCAAGATAACCTAAAGGCAGGTCGTTCTGCTTCCAAGACACCCCAGATGAGCTTTTCAGTATCGGTTACTGGAGTAGGCAACGAGTCAACTTTATGGAAGAACTTTATCTGCAAGAGATCATAATCCATATGAGAAAGAAGCAAAATATGAATACCTTGAGAAATAAAGCATGATGTGATTATATATCCATAATATTAATGGAATTTTGATGCTGTAAAAGCATACCAAGCACAGATGTGATTTTGGATCATCTGCATCCAGCCGCATTAAATGCTTTATTGCCTGGAAAACGACAAAAATCCAACCAATTGTTTGTCAATATTCCTAAAACAACTATAACTACGACTACATCTCAATCACGAAAAGGATGCAGGCCAAGCAAACGAAGCCTCAAAACCATTTATTCCGCTACATCTAGGCCAGTTTCCTTCCAACACAAAATTCGTAAAATAAGGAATACTATTAAAGGGCAGCCCAGTACACTAAAGCTCTCGCTACGCACAGGACCTGGGGAAAGACCCAACCTCAAGAGTCTATTGCACGCAACCTTACCTTGCATTTCTACAAGAGGGTGTTTCCGAGGCTTGAACCTGTGACCTCCTGGTCACATGGCAGCAACTTTACCAGAAATAAGGAATACTATTAAAAATAACAATTATCTTGACACTGTCATTCAATCCCTAACAATGACTAGCCTTAGTTCTTGGTATCTCCTATAAAGTTTATTTGCTTCCATGTTTTCATTATGTTCTAAGTAAGTCTTTTAGAAAACTATCCTCCATACGATTGGAGGTCAACCTCATCCTTTTAACATCTTCAATGGCAGTGCTTTTACGGATCTAAGTAGAACATGACATAACTATTTTAGGTGATATTCTTTCCTTTTTTCCTGTGTGAGTACCACAGCAGAAAAGGAAAATTAGAATTCCTGAATCCAGATACAACAAGCAATTGGCAACTAAACCAAGGGGGACAGGCAAGGTAGCATAGTAATCTCAAGCACCTAACTATATGCATGGTCACTACTATGTCACAAAGATGTACCAATTAAGAATAATAGAAAATTGACAGAATCTTTGGCTAAGGAGAGAATAATTTCTCAACCTTAGTTAAATTATATAGGATATTACCTGTAAGGCAAGCAAGATCTTCTGTTTCCTCATGTTTACTTCAAAGGACAGCAAATGTGTCTCCAAGCAATCTGGAGAGTGCTTAAGGAGCAGCTTGAGGTACTTTGAAGCTTCCGCTAGAGGATCTTCAATCTGAAAGATTTAGTGACGAGATAACACTTATCAAAATCAGAAAATACTAAGTGGTTGAGATTAAAAAACACTGCTCTTCCCATTTTACTAGAGATGTTTGGATTTCAAGCATTTCAAATGTTTGACACGATATCCCAAGTAACAGATATAGACCACTCAATAAAAAATATTTGGAACGGCAACAGTATATTAAATGATCAGCACAGAGAAAGTGCTGGAATCCATATTTACAGATAACAAAAAACAAAAGTATCGCCTTCTCAGAACACGGGTTCACTCATTGATTCTGCTTCATCTACATAATTTGTCTTTACACCAAAAAGGCAAAAACAACATTACAAAATACAATTCATCTTAGTCTTTTGTATCGAGCTACTTTTTCTTCAAACATCTTGCATGGATACTTCATATTCCAAACAAATTTCAATCCAACGCCCAACAACATACCCAGCATGATTAACTCCATAAAAAAGATAATGGAGGTCTTCACAAAAAAAAAAAAGGATAATGGAATAGCTTCTCCTCACAGTTCTAAATTCATACCAGAAATTGTTCAAAGAATGGATGGACACCTCATACCTAAAAGATGTGACAGAAGGCAGAAAAGTGAATACCTGAATCAATTTTTCACCATGTGGATCGGGATCTACAGGCTTCACATGACGCTTTCCAGATTTAGCAACACTAGTTGCATTGGATTCCTCAATTTTAACTTCTTCCTAAAAATAATTCAAAAGATTAAGGCACCTATACTAAGTTGAAATTTTCGAAGAAAAAGAAGAGGCAAATTTGAGTACTTTCTTAGCTCGTGCTTCTGCCTTCCTCAGTTTTTGCTTTAGTTTCTTTTTCTGAGAAGGCGGCAACTTGGACATTGCATCATCCTCTTCAGATGCTGACTTCAAAGGAGAATCATAGAGCTTCAGATAGCATCTGATGTAGAGGCACAAAACAAAGCATGAGAAACATAAAAAGTTTCAGCAAAGCAATTCTCAGTAAGCTTGCATGTAATCAAACCAGAAAGCTAGGATACTATAAGCAGAAAAGTCCCACGTCTTCTATTGTTCCACTTCAACAGAAAATTCACTTATAATGCAAAATAGAAGCATATAGTTGAGAGCAACCAAAATTTGAAGATTGAGGAAGTCAATAATCAACAGTACCTGATAGCACCAGAAGCAGCTTTGCGAAAATACGCATGTGAATGAAGTCGATCTTGAAACTTCAACATTTCCACGTAGGCCCGCAGAGTCATTTTTCTTAGGCAGTAGGAGTGAAAATCAAATTGGTCCTCCGTGATATCCGCATAATGCTTCTCCACTGCCAGAAACTTCTTTAAGGCCCTACCCAGCTCACCTTGGCGAAGATAACTTTCCCCTGATGCTAGTTCATACCTTTCATCATATATTAAATTCAACAAGACCAGTAAGATACCCACACACAACATCAGATCATGACCAGGCTCCAAGAAGAGACTTACCACATGCACTGCATATCGTAAAGGTTATTGTGTTGCTCCCCGTCTTTGGTGAATAGTACAGCAGTCTTTTCAGCCAATCCGACCTTCAGTCATATGTCCAGCACAAAGTAGTTGGAAGACAAATTAGGAACCAAAGTAATTCATAAGAATTGACAACAAGAAGAGAAAATATAGTCAAGTAAAATAGAGAACACATAACAAAGATTTCCACCTGATCAGCCTGAAGCATACGCTTAACACATTCGCTATTAACATAGCGATCTGCAAGATCCATACACCTAGCTTCATCAGCAAGTCCAGCAGCTGCTGCCAAGTCACCAGCATGCTTTAGTATGCGGCTCTGTTTTGAACAGAAAACAAGAAAGGTTATTCAAATAAAATTACGAGAAGCCAAAGCAATGATTTATTAAACAAATCTTAAGTTACTTCAGGTAACAAAATCCTGGAACATGACTACAGAATTTGAGTGGAAAGAAGAAAGTTGCAAATTTTCTCTCTGGTTACTATGTCAAAATAAACTGTCACAGAATTAGATAGGCTTCTCGCCAATGTGAACCTTGCAAGGTTAAACTTTTGGCTTCTCTTTTAATAACGAATGTTAATTACAAATGGTAATGGAGAATCAGAAAATATGCAAGAAAACGATAATCAGCAAAAAGGCAGGGACAAACCAAGACACACAATATCATGTGTTTATAATAGCTTCAATATTAATTGATGGTAAACAAAAGGCACAACTTTGATCAAACCAAAATAAGGAAGATGAAAATGAGTTTGAAATCGGAGCAGATTTTCAAAGAGTTTGGTGCCAAAAATAACCATAAAAGGAAACTTAAATACAACCAAAGCCCATATACTCGGGTTGAAACAGGAAAGAGACATTTTTTTGTCAGGGAGAGGGGTTACTTTGTAACAAAGCTAGAGCTACGACAAAATGAATTGTATTTTGCTATTTCATTTTTGGTGTTAGGAAATTAAATAACAAAATTTATTTCTCCTCCATTTTCCAGATGATCAAACAGATGCAGATAACATCACAAACAGCAAGAAATAAACAGCAATCATCTTAAAAGTCAAAATTAGTTCCTCAGAAGTCGGTTTGAAGCTTTATCAGCTACATAAGAAATGGATAACCATTATTCATGTTCCTACCCCTTTCCTACATTTAGTAACAGGTTTAATGTTATTGAATAAGGCGTAAGGCTTACAAATTCTTCAGCATATTAATCAGTCAACTATACCATGATTCCAAACTAGTTGAGGTCACTGTATAAATCATCTATATCCATTCCTCTCTATCATGGCCCCATTTGTGTATTAGAACAATTCACCTTTAGGTGCTTCTAAAACTAGAGGTTTTCTAAATATCACCACTTACTTACACTAACATAACATCTCTAACCAAAGCAAAAGATGTAAGGCCCTGAAAGTTGGAATGACAGAAAAATTTATGTTTTGGAAAAAGGGGCAAGCTATGGCTTGCTGAGTTCACTCGACGACTCGCCTAAACCATTCAGCAACATGCCAAAGGGTACCTGAGCTGACCCAAAAGTTCTAGGAGTTTGGGTCAGGAGCAAAGAACTTTGGCAAAGAGAAAAGCATTTGGCGACTCGCTAAACCTATTCGACGAGATAAGGAATCTTGCAGAAGGGAGCTTAACTGCAAGACCCACCCGTCGAGCAGGGACAAAAGCCGGCCTCAGAGAAAATCCTCAGAACTCATGTGATTTGGCCGATTAAGGCAGAGATCAGCGACTCACCAATCATGTCGGCAAGCTCGACCTAACTCGCCAAGATGGCTCCGACAGTTATTATTTCAAGGTTATTCCAGTCTTTTCTTACCCAACAAACCACTAAAATACGTCATTTTGGACCTATAACTACCCCAATAACCGCCCATATCCTTACAAATCACCTCATTTTAAATCAATCTCTCAAAAATCACAAATTCTTCAAGTTTCTTCTCTCCTAAGGTCTCCTCCTTCATCAAGTTAGGGTTTCAAGGATTGAAGTCTTCAATTCCAAGTTTGTAGCAGGAATTCTACCTAAGGTATGTAGGTATTCATCCATGGGTTCCTTTCACCCATGGAGTCCAAAGAATTTCCAATTGTTTCAACCAAGTTCATACTGTATGAACTTTATGGGCTTTTATGATTTCTAATTCAATTGCATGAATTATGTTTCATATCATGATTACTAATAATCTAATTATACATGAGTAGTTATGATCTACATGATTTCACGGATTTCATGCAAATTCATCTACATGCTACTTAGGATTCATGAAATTGATTATGGGTTCTTTCAACTATGATTCAATTGATGCTATCTAACATGATTATGCATGATTTCCTCCCAATTACATGATTTTTAAGTTGATTACACGTAAACCCATACTTTGCCCTAATTTTGACTGCAAGTTATGGACATGAATTTAATAAGTCATTCAAGCAAGCTTATGAAAGGGTTGAATTAAGACCCAAAGACACTCTGCGCAAGGAAGTAGGATTCGTAATGATGGAAGGCCTACACCCACATTACATGAATCAACATGAGATGAGCTATTCTATGAACAAGTTTAAGAATTGAATTAGTAATTATGGATTGTCTTTCCACACGTTAAGCTTCATCTTTTATAACAAGTATGAATTATGATTTATGACAAGTATTCTGTGGGATTTTGACTTAGCACCGAGTGGACTTTGAGTGGGAACTCGACCTAAGGGGATCCTAGTAGCTATCTCTAGTTCCATAACTATGTGCTACCGTAGGATTATTACCAATATGGCTTGGCTAGTGGATCCACATATAGCTCATGTTCATGGCACTCGCTTAGTGGGCTACCTTGGCAAATAGATTCTCCCTTTCCCGTTGTATGGGAAGACATCGAGATTCCATGTAATAGCTCGCATGATCTTATTGTCCGTTATGTTGCTATCCCACATATGGTTTTTTTTAAATTTGGTTATCCCACATATGTTTTTTTTATAAAGGTAACTTTTGTATTCATACTTAAAAACTCATCAAGTAAAAGCTAATGAGGTGGGATTTACAACCCCCTAGGGGCATCATGATAAACAAAACCCCCAAAAAAGATCTTCACAATTTTCCTATGAAGTCCATTAGACTTTCTACCTCCCCCACCATATCCTGTTTACACCAAAAATACAACAAACTCAGACTCTTCATATTGATCTTCTGAATGTTGTTGGCTTGCCCATCATGGGATCTTTCATTTCTTTCCCTCCAAAGTGTCCACCAAATGCAAGCTAGAATATATTCCCACCAATCCTCTTTAGATCTTCTTCTTCTACCCATTCCTTCCCAGTGTTTCAGTGTCTATAGAAATTTTTGGCATTCCCCAATTAACTCCAAGTATACATAAGAACATGTCCCATAGATTTACAGTTGTTTTGCAATGTAGGAATAAGTGATCATTAACCTCTGCCTTTTTTTTTCACAAATATAACCCTTGACCAAATCTGTGTACTTTCTGATCACCAACCATGAGAAACATGACAACTTATGGGGGATTTGATCTTCTAAATTAGCTTCCATGGCCACTCCATTTCCATTGTCAGGTTATAGTTCATGTTGTCCCACATATGTTATGTCCTCTATGATTTCCATGATGATTTTATTATGCATTGACCATGTTTTTGTTTTACTTATACCTTAAGGACTCATCTATCATGCTATTTTTCATCGATCAATTGCATACCATGATTTGTGTTTTATTATATCGCTCACATACTTGGTACATTCAAAGTACTAACGCATACTTTCCTTGCTTACATTGTGTTATAATGTAGGGGTTGACAAGCATTCCCATCCTCCGCATGGTTAGAATTATCTTTTAAGATTGAAGTGTTGAGTCCTCATGATTCGAGGACTGTCTTATGGTCTATTTTGATTTGGTTTTACTTTCTTTTCGGTCCATCCTAGACATCGTAGTTAGCTAGGGCCTATCCTAGCATCTCATCTATTGTTTAGAGGCTCTTCAATCAAATGATATAAAAGAGTCTATGTCGTCGTTACTTCTTCTTTGTTATGCCATGACCTCTAGACATTCTCATGATTACTTCCGCATTCTTGTTTTTTATACTTACCATATGTATGCTTGATATGCTAAGAGGCTTGGTTAGGGTTTCTTCGGGAATCTTAATCACCGTGTCACACCTAGGGCCTAGCTTGGGTTGTGACAAAAAAAGACCCACCAATCACGGGTGGTAAACTGGTAATGCAAGTGTAACAGCAACTAAGAATTAATCCCGGCTGACGCCAATGTGAATCAGTTTTTTCTTTCATTTTGTAACACTTGTGTCCAAAGCAGTTTATCCGCACCCCAACTATTCTACCAGATATATCTATCTCCCACCAACACAATTACCGGGCAACTCTGCCAACCAAGGGTTTAGAAAACAATAACAAGAACATGCCCAGTGTACTTCCACAAGTGGTGTCTGAAGAGGGTAGTGAGTACACAGGCCTGACCTCTACCTTGTGGAGGTAGAGGTTTCCAATAGACTCTCGGCTCAAGGAAAGCAATTAAAAGCAGCGCCCAAGGCTTAGGCAAATAGCAAAAATTCACCTAGAATTTGTCCCTGCTGGGATTGAACCTTGTTCTCCATGGTTTTCATCACATCATTAGACCATTAAGTCACCCTTGAGTGCAAAATTAAAAGGGTCACTTGGTTCTATTGTAAGAGAATGGAAAAGAGACTGGATAGCGCACCTTTCTATTTTTAGAATCTTGACCGAAAGTAACTTCTAAAAACAATTACCGATGTTACCAAACAGTAAAGTCAAAAGGATACAAAAAGCACCAAAAATAAAAATGATAATAATGATAATAAGACAATATACCTTGACAGAATATAAATCTATTACAGTTGGAGTGTGCTCAATTGCCTCGTCAATTTTGCTAAGAGCAATGTCATACTGTTTGCATCTATCATAATGCTGCAGGAACATAGTCTTTCATCAATTTGGAGAGTGAAAAGAAAACACAGAAAGGTTTGACTGATACGAAGGACATGTGAGTCAACCTGAGCCAAATAAAATAATGTCCACATAAGTGTTGAAGGGGGTTCCTTCTCCACACTGCACTTAAAGCATAAGGCCACATCTGTAAGTATATAACACCCAAAAAAAATAGCGAAGCCCACAGGGACCATAAAGAATTACAGTAGGCATTAAACACAGCAAGTACATGGTACATTTACACATTAACCAAGGCAATTTCTGTCCCAATTGAGTTGGTTTTAATTGGGCCTTCTCCTTGGGATTGGTTTTTGTTAGTATATCGTTATTCTATATTCTATAATTCTCAACTACACCCTGGCTAGTTATTATGGCTTTGAGATAACTCAATCACCATGACTCCAAGTTCGATGGTTCCATTGTTTTTATATACTGTTGTCAATGGATAATAGCAGTTAGTAGAGCCTTTGAGAATCCTGAATAGCAATTACCAAAACAACACGGCATCAGCAAGAGGATTTATTAAATTTGATGAGAAAAGGCAATGCATCCTCGCAAAGTATTTGAAGCTAAAAGTATTTCTGCAAAAGAAATCATATTCGTGCAAATTGAAAGATCCAGTGAGGTCTGACCCATCCCCGGACCTTGCACAAAGCGGGACTTTAGTTCATCTGGTTGCCCTTTTTGTAGATTGAAAATAAGAACAGATAACAAAATCAACTCTTTAAACACCAAAGGGGGAACCGCTTGGTCCTCAAACTTTCTCCGTAAAGTTGTATTGACTAACAAAAGTATACCACCCCTAAAATAAAATTTTAGAAAAAGAGGAATAAGATAGTTTAACATAGAAGACAACCTACACAACACACTAGTTCCTGGATTATCAAAAAATCAAAATACACAGCATCAAAGAAAATACTATTTTGAAGTGATAACTATGTATATTTCAATGGCTGATGTAGTTCACTTTAATTTTTATAAAATATAAATGTCACTAACTTTTAAGAAAGAAGGGAATGCTCAGACGCACAACTATACCATGTGATGTTTTGAAAACTATGGAAACCCAAAACCACATGACCATATGTCACTAAGTTTTAACATCTTGTCTGCATTTTCAGTCTCGGTAGAACATAAATTAATAAAGTTACCAAGAGAAAGGTAAATTAAGGTCTGCTAAAACAGTTTCCGGAAACTTCTCATAAAATAGTTTCCAGAAAAGAATTGGAAACTGGTATAATTATTAAGAAACACTGCAATCTCAAAATTGCATTTAAACATCTTTTTGTTCGGTTCAAAGATAGAAATTTATACAGAAACACCAACCTATCCTCCCAAATTTGCATGACACTTGGTTACTTATTCCAGGAACTTCTTCAAAACGGGTCTAATCTTGACTCGGAATACTCATCAGAGACTGTCAAGGGCCAAGCCCGCGAGGTGGTTCAGAAGGAATGAGATAGTACAAAATGGACAGCATACAGACTATACAAGCTTCTTACTGACATGAAACGTGACTAAGAATAACAAGTAAAAATCAAATCAGTTCAGGGAGAAGTGGTTAAATAAGGTCAGTACAGCAATTTAGTTAATCCTTCGGTGGAATCAATAACATGCCATAGTGCGACAACACAAAAAATTAGGCAAATGCCTACCTCCCAGGGTATCCACCAGTACTCTTAAGTGATTTTTCAAGCTTCAAAACCAATTCCCCAAGAATATCGGCCTGTGAGAGATTGAGAGAACCAGAAATCAATCAAAAAGATAAACAGACTCTTTATGTCAAAGCACATCAAGAAACATCTACACTAACCTTGCCAGGATGATCATACAGCGGATAAAGATCAGAAAACAAAGAAGGAACACCCTATATATGCATCAGTAAAAGAAGTATCAGCTCAGATCTAAGACCAAGGAAACCAAATTGAGCCAAGACTAAATACTTTTGTCAGAAGAGGTCGAATATAATTCTCCGCAGATTCCCGAAACTTGTCATCTTGGAGAAAATCAAGGGGAATTCTCTGCAAAAGAACATGGAAACAGGAAAGAGAAGAATAAGACAAAAGAAACAAATAAACAAAGAATTATCTTATTCATACTGCAAAATGATGTTTAATAAGATCATTTTTTTTCCCAAATCAAAAAAATAAGATATCGATGTTGACACCCAATTTTGACCGACCTACACACTTTTTTCCCAATTAACTATATATTTTGGTGTTCATAATTTTACAAAATTTATCATTAGTATTATCATTATTTTTGCTGTTGTTTTTTTTAATGACAAGAGGAAACCGCAGCCGCTAATCTTTTTTGTTGTGGTTGTACTATTAATAATATTATTCATTTTTGCTATTTTATCAACTCTTAATTTAAAATAATGATTTTCATGCATTCAAAATGAGATGAGGATCTTTGCTCTCTCTATCTCTATGAGGTAGTGGTAAGGTCTGCGTACATTTTACCCAGACCCAACTTGTGGATTTCATTGGATATGTTGTTGTTGTATTTAATATATATTTGAGTACGTATAATTTTAATATAATAACACGTATTTTTGTTCTATATGAAAAGTTATTATTTGTTGATAAATTTATTACTCTCTCCGTCCCATTTTATGTGGCACCGTTTGACTTGGTACGGTATTTTTGAAAGAAAAAAAAGGAACACTTTTGAAACTTGTGGTCTAAAATCATCCATAGATATTTGTATGGTTGGAAATCATTTCAATAAAGGTAAAAGGTAAATTATCTTTAATTCTATTAACCTAACATTTTTGGGGGGGATAGACTAAAAAAAGGATGTCATATAAAATGGGACAGAAGAAATATATTATTTATCTATTTATATTAATGTGTATATTTTTATTATTTAAGCAGTAATTTATTTAATTTTTCTCCAATTTATTTAAGTAGCAGTCATTTCTTTTCAAATTATTGAGATTCTAGCCAAATCTTGAGCATTCGTGTCATTTCCAGCTTAATTGAGCCAACCCGGCCCAATTTTAAATTCCAAATCCAGTTCCAATTAAACCCAATTAGAATTACAATTTGGATGACTCATTTGGACCCGGATCTGACCCAATACCCGCCTTCTAATCTCAACTGTTCATCCATATGATCCAACAGACCAGATCAAATCTCAAACCCACCTTCTAATCCACATTTCCCAAACCCTAACCTTATTTCACCATTTTCTCTACTCCTCAAAAAGACAACTGCCTCAACTTCTCCCTCTCCTCACCGCCGAGGGACCACCTAACAACCGTCGGCTCTCCGCCTCTATCTTCCTCCGTCACGCCTTTCCTCTCCTTTCTTAGCTTCTCACCGCCGCATCTCCACCTGCCGCACCACCCTTCTTCACTCTCTCCTTCCTTTGGTCATCGCCGCACCCCCTCCACTCTCTTCTCCCTCCATTGTCCCTTTGTCTCCACCACGGATGAACCTCATTGCCATCGCGCACCCTTATCTCCTTATCCTTTCGTGTCTCCACTCCACTGTCCAACCACCAGACAGCCTTGCAACTCAGAGAACCCCACAGTCAGAGAATCACCAACCACCAAACCCCTCCTTTCTCCTCTCCTCCTTCACCTCATCGACCCCAAAAAGCCGTCGCCCTCTCCGTCTTCTCTTCCCTCGCTTCCTCTCCTCTCCCGAACCACTAACACTACCCTCAAACCCTAACGCGGTCCTCACCTCTTCTATTCTTATCTTATCTGTCTCTCCTTTCCCGACAAGTTGAGCAAGCACCATACTCATCGAGTATTCTTCGACTTGTATCTTCTTCAAGACGCCGCTCTCTTCAACTTCTATGATAGGTGGTTCAGAATTGTAAGAACTCCCCTCGTGCCATCCACCAAAGGTATATATTTTTCCGGAGCAAGTCACCCCATGGGCAACATCCACGGAATTGCAAGAGTGTCAAAGTTGTCTCATGAAGCTTTAACGATAGTGACCAGAGGACTAGGCGTTCATCTCCTACCACTTTATTTTATACTCTATCCAGAAGATGAGAATTTTTTTTTTAGATTTAAATAGAGGTAGTCCTAGATCAAAAATATTAGGAATCCGACTTCAACCTTAAAGGGTGCGTGCTTTTGTACAACAATGGGCATCTGAGTCACCACAAAAACTAACTTTGCATGCTCAATAAACCATATAAAATCCTCTAAGTCAACCACCTTTTTAACCTCTAGCACATTCACTTGATGATTTGGAAGTGGATTGTTGGACACATAAGGCGCAAGTTCTTTAAGGGACGTGGTTTTTGTGTCAATGAGTTTTTGAATTGTGTCTTTTAAGGATCGGCATCCTTTAGCAGTGGGCTATTTCATCCAAGAATGATAAACAGAAACTTTGTTGGAACACCATTTGGCCTGGGTGTCCACAAGTAAAGTAGGATTTGGAGTAACATAGCCAGCCTCCTTTAGTATTTCATAGAGTTGGTCAATAGGTTCGGCCAAAGATCATAGAGCTAGAAGAGGAAATGGCCATCATGCGCAATTTCCCCAAATTGTCAATCTCTCTCGATACCCCTTTTGGGGAAAATGGATGATCAGATTACCACAACCCAAACCTTCCCAAATCCTACACGGGTTCATCCCACCTATCAAATGCAACCAAACCCACTTATATGCCTCCTCCCAACACTCGATTCCCAAACCACAATTATCAAAATTCGTACCAACCAAACAATTCTAAGCCTACATTATACCTACAAAATCCCACCCATGCTCCAAATATACCTTCAAAATCTACTGCCAACATCTCATATGCTCATGCTCCTAGAAATCATACTCATAATATATATGTCAAAATTGCTCCATTTATCCACAGTTATCATGAATCAGAATCCTCTTAAAAGGATGTGTTGATCAAATCCATGGCTGAGAGATTCGACAAGTTGACCAATAGGCTGCAATATGTATAAGCAAGCAAGGGTGCAGTCAGTTTGAGCTATGAAGACCTATGCATGCATCCAAATGTTGAGCTACCTTAGGGGTACAAACCCCTTAAGTTTGAACTCTTCAATGATATTGGGGATCCCATAATTCATCTACATATGTATGTGATAAACTGGCAGGAGTTGGAAGGAATGAGAAGATCATAATGAAATTGTTTATGAAGAGTCATAGGGAGACTATTGAGCAAGATTCTAGAAAGTGGACATAATGGGTAGACATGGCCTCTAATTTTATAGATAGATTTGGGTTCAACATTGAGAATGCACCAGATTGGTTCTATATTCAAAACTTCAAGAAGAAGCCAAGTGAGACATTCCGAGACTATGCTATATGATGGAGGTCCAAAGCTACTAGAGCTAGGTCTCTCATGAAGGAGTCTCAATAAAGATTACTTCATTCGTGCTCAAGGGTCCCAATATTATGATAGGATGATGCTCATCGCAGAAAAGAGTTTCGCCGACATTATCAAATTGGGTGAGAGGATTGAAGATGGTATCAAAAATGGAACCATCATCAATTTCAAAGCTTTACAAGCTACCAACAAAGCCTTGCAATCTGGAGGTATGTTTGAAAATTGTGAGGAGGAAGCGGGTTTAATGATGATGGCGCATGGAACCAAAGCTCCAACCAAATACCAAATGTTAACTCCGCCCCTTCCACTTCCTCAATATCGAACATCGCCATACCCAGCACCCCCTTTCTCTTACCGACCATTTACTCCCTACCAAACCCCTTCCCTACAATATCAACAACCCGCATATCTGATACCCAACCAACATTTTTCCAAAATAGTATGATCGCAACAAAGTTTGTGCGTACCATTCTGGGATGAGAGGGCATACCACTGAAGCTTGCAATCCTTAAGAGACAAAATTCAGAAATTCATCGACACCAAAAACTGCACTTTAAAGAACTTGCGCCTAATGAGTCCAACAACCCACTTCCAAATCATCAAGTGAATATGTTAGAGGTTGGAGAGGCGATTAACTTACTCTACTCTTCTCCGCTTAAATACCTCACTTTTGTATGCAGAATGGTTTGAAACCGTGATGTACCCCTACCCACACATCACGTATTGCATACTTACCATGGGACCAGATCGCAAGGCTACTATACAAGAACTTCATTACAGCTCTCAGTCACAGAGATTATGAAAGGTCTAGATTGATAATAAAATGACATTTTTTATTAAACAAATGTGTAGAGAAACAAGAAATGTGTACATGCAATTCACAAGACAAAACAGGTATGATACATTCTATGGACCACAAGTACTGATGGAGGGATAGTATGGAACTTGAATTCAGGAAAGTTTACCAAACAGAAGGTAAAGGAACTACAGAGACGGATGGAAGTGGTACTTAACACAAAGAACATCCTAATTAAAATAGGGTTTATGGAAGTAGAAAGAGAAGGGTAGCAGGTTGTTCTCATTGATGTCCTTCTATAGCAGGCTATTGAAGAGGAAGGATCCTGGATTTTGAATTTCTTCAATAGCAGGCAGATTCTGGATTTCACTACTATCAGTTTGGATGCCAAAAGGGACACAAGAAGAGGTTTGCTTCTTTTACGTGATTGGCAGCTAAAGAAGAAACATTAATGGCTGAGAATTCGAGGAAAAGGAAAATTTATTTGTAGAGTCACTATTCTGATGAAAACCTGAACCATTTTAATACTCCACTACAAGATTGCCCGTCAGTTAAGGGAGACGGTCCTAAATTTGGTAGGAGTACATAAGGCGACGCCTGAGAGAGTCGAGCGGAAGACACATAGCAAGGCAATAATGAGAGGAGAATTTGAAGGGGAAGAACATGATCTTTGATTATTCGATCTCACAAAGTATACACAATACTTTCTTTAAGATAGATGCTTGCTTAAGTCACAACTTCTTGAATAAAAATGAACAAAATACAGACGAAAAGTGTTTACTTATTTTTAGTTTCCCACTACGTGTCTCGTACCCGCATTGGGGCCAGAATAAATCCAGATTCGCACTAGAAAGTCCCACATTGGGGGTGAAGCGCTCATAACAAAGACTACTTCGTACCCAGGGGACTCAAACTTGAAGCGAGGAAGTATTGCCAAAGAAGACGTTGGCAGCTAATGTCATGAAACCAAAGCACCTTCTGTGGTCTTCATACCATACAAGAGAACTGAAGTCCTCCATTTCCACCGCGAAATGTAAAGCTAGAGCACAAGCATTAGGTCTTTTTACTTTTTAAAATATATAAGCACCTTGATTTAAAGGAATATAACATTTGAAAGTGAAGAGCCATGTAACAGAAGTAGAACTAAAATCTCTAAAGAAAAAACAAGTTGAAAATTCTTCACCAAGTGCCACCTTGTCCAACGTTTTTCAATTGCGTATGACAAACTATATGTTATCGACAAAATGTTTATATCCTACACATACTGACTATTCAGAAAAATTGTAATACTTAGGACATAAAACTAAATGCTAAGCCTGTTGCAACATTAGAATATCAACAAAACATTGCCGGTTAATATTAAACAAGGCGTCAACAATCATGTTAAGAAAACAATGAAAAATATGCCATAGAAGCTAGCATCAACGAAGATTCTTTTTTTTTTTTTTTGGATAAAACAGAGATCATTTTTTTGAGAAAGGATAAAGTCAATTACCTTTACAGCAGATGATCTACTATACTGATGGGCGAGTACTCTGTACAAATTTTCTAGTCTATCAATTTCATCAGTGGTATATTGCCCATTTTCAGAATACAGTCCCAAACATCTTTGTAAACCATCATAGTATCTGAAAGTCACAAAGAACATATCACATGATATAGTTACTTCTTCAGTTAGAGTAAAGACAAGCTAACTGTCATGTTGTACAAGAAAAATAAGGTCTAAGCAACATAAGAAGCAAAAAAGCATGGCTGCAATATTTGAAACCAGCACAAAATACCCGAATTGGGTGTTCAAAAAGAGGGAAATGAAGAGAATTCATATAAAACTAAAAGAACAATTTCATAAGCTGATCCAACTTAATATTGATTCCATTGATCGACTCAACTGAGTAATACAAACCAAACAGGCAACAAAAGAAATTTCAAACTAGCGTCCCCTTTCTCTTGCTTACCTTGTACCCAACACATATGAGATATGATGATTCATTTTAGATCTTAGATACCAGAAAATACCATATCGCACCTAATGAAAGTTCCTATTCATTGCCAAAACCATTAAAAATACAATCCACAAGCACTCTTACGAGTAGCATTGAGACAGAGAAATAGGATAGTTTTGGGGGGACAGAGAAAGACTTGTAAAATTGAGGTAGCTCTTATCTCGTGTTTCTTTTTGGTCACCCATGAGGTTCCAACTTGTATAGCAGCTTGGGTGCCTTTTGTAGAAAATCATTTATTTAATTGGTTCTCTACTTTTTGGTATATGAGAATTCTCCTGCTCTTTAATAAAATTATTTATCTAATAAAAACAGGAAGAACACTTAACATGGACCTTGAATCATGAGGTGAACAAATACCTTTTTAGGTTATTTTGCTTAATTTGGTCCACTTCACAAATTCGGAAAAAACAGATATTACGAAAAACGACTATTACGAAGTTTGTCATGTGTGTGTATTACTTTTTCGAAAAAAAAAAGACAGACCTGATTTCTGCTGAAGCGAAAGAGAACAACAGAGAAGACATCCCAAACAGAAGGGAGTAAAGAAACACAAAGCCAAACATTTTGAAAGGAAACAACTAAAGACAACAGCTACATATTTATCACTAATCAGTTTCTTTCTGATGCTCCAATACAGAGTGTACCCAACAACAGAAACTTGAATTTAAAATTCCATTTTGTACTTGGCATAATTATTGAGAAAAATGCCTCAGGTAAACAACATGAAATATTAATCTTGTGATAAATGCCTAATTTTGAAACAAAAGATTTACACAAATAGAAATGATTAGGGTATGGTCTCACCTGATGACTGATTTTATTAGATGAAAGCATCTACCATAAGTCATAGTGCTCAAACAAACAAATTAGATAATTATGTACCTGTAATTGTCGGGATTCATGGTGAGGAGCACTCTGAACAATTTTTCACCTTCCTCGAAGGTGCCAAGCTTCAAAAGAAGAGAAGCTTCTTGCTCCTTATAGTCCAATTTGTCAACCTGAGGAAGCATAATATTTTCAATAAATACCCATTCCTAACTTGAAAACAATTTCATGGCACTAATTTATGCGTGTACCATCTTCGGCTCCTTCTTGCGTAATTCTTCAAGAGCCCTCTCAAGAAATCCACATTCCTCTAACAAAGAGATCTGAAATAATCAAAAAGCACGTGACATTAAAGTTACAGAATTAAGTAACATCATTCTAAGAGGCAATTAATATCTAAAATCTCCATAATCACCAATGCCAGCAAACACCATCAAATTAGTGCATCCCCCACCCCAAAAAAAAAAACTCACCTATGTCAAATTGTTAGCTGAGGAAGACCAGAAATTAAAGCAGCAAAATGTTTTCAGATAACTCATGATCATCCAAAATTTCCTATCCAGATATAAAGCAACTTAAGTATTCAGCCAGAATATAACACAACGATGTAGCTATCCAAGCCAGCACTTCCAGGTTGTCTCGAACAGAGTTGATCCGAAACATTACAACTGGTTGGACCAGTCCTTTTTTATGTGTGCAGCTATGGAATACGCATTAATAATAGGCAACTTCCTGAATATCGAACTTAATCAACAATAATGTACACCAGAAAGTAGAAAACTGATCCAAGGCATATTTTATTTATATGCTTAAAGACCAAGATTAAACCCATATTATAGGCCAAGTTTGAGAATAAAATCCCTTGTATTTGCATGTTTAAGTTGTAATCACGTCCTTGCGCTAACCAATGTGATTAGGTGTTTCTTAGGGCGAAATCGCGCAAGAATGGAGCTTAAGGACGTGTTTGGAATGCCATAGTGTATTTGAGATTGGTGTAATTACACTTTGTTCTGTTGACCAAGTAATTACTAGGCAAGAGAGGAATTGGGTGTAATTGAAGGGGTATAATTACACTTAGGCCCCGTTTGGTAGGCCGTATTATAGAAGAATAATCCTTGGATTAAGAATTATCCTTGGCTAATCTAGCTAATCCATTGTTTGGTTATTTTTTTAATTTAGTCCATGGATTAGCTATACCCACCATCCAAGGTCTTATTTTATCCCTAGAAAATGGAGGGATAGCTAATCCAAGGTTTAACAATCCTTGGATAAGCCCC